>QEPC01001717.1:213862-224765 GCA_003113815.1 Sphenodon punctatus | reverse complement strand
CTGTCTGTGCCTCCGCTCTCTTCCGCTTCCCTCCTCGCTCCATCCCGCCACGCTTGCTTGCTGCTGCTCTCGCTTTAAATCTCCCTCCGGTGTTTGTGTTGGTGCTGGTTGCCTGGCAGTGACGCTGCGTGCCTCGTCCCCGGCCGGGGCTCTCTTTTTTTGGTTCCACTGGGGGATTGGCGTCCAGACGTTACTTTTGCTTGGTTCCCTGGTGGGGGTTCGTTTGACCACGCTTCCCGGGACCTTCCCCCGGCTAGCCCGGGAAGCGTGGTTCAACCTGACCCCATGTGGGTATTGAGCGTGATGAACATCTGGCGCGCGCCGTTCAGACGTTCAGGGACCTTTGGCCCCGCGGGGGGGTTCAGCGTGGTTCAGCGTGATCTCGTAACGTCTGAAATCACCCATTGTCAGTTGTTGCCTGATTGGATATCCACTTTTGCCTGTGTCTTTCAGTTTTACCTTTTTCCCAAATTCCCACTTACTACATGATTTATTTTCTATGCAGTTCACAGAAACAAGTTCATTTAAAATAAAACTAGTTGACAAAAGTTAGAGCTCACTAGAAATGCTCACTGCATCGGCGCATGACAAAACAGAACCCTTGCGTCTTTACTTAGTACTGTCGTAGTACCACATTTTCAAGTATTCTAAGTATAAAGAACAAAATACAATACAAATGAGTATGTCTTTCCTTTTGTAAGTTTTACAGCAAGAGGTTGATCAAGGTTTCCAGGGCCCGGGGTCTCTAGAAGATCATTGTCACTGCTTCAAGAGAAACATCATTGACTTGCAAGCCAATCTGTCAAGAAGTCATGCTTCAAAATATATTGATGTCCACCCCCTGAAACCAGAGGTCAATAAAAGACTGCATGAAGCACAGCAGAACTTCATAGAAAGCATCCATTCCAGGGTATGTTCATCAGCACTGTATTGGGTTGGTTCCTGCCACCATTTCAGAAAACCTTTTCTACAATATGCTAGCATAAGTGTGAGAAAGCCATTCTCCTCTCACAGGGTGTTAACAACTGTGACAGTGGGTTGTTTTGGCCTGCTTAATCATGCTTTGGCCCAGACCTCACCTGCACAGTTGTGCAGGCACTGCCATATGTTGGCCTGGGATTTCCCCAGGCCATGTCAGTGGCTAGCCTGGACTTTGACCCCAGAAATCGCCAGGGTCACAGCCTGGGCTAAGATCTGCCCAACTGAGCCAAAGCGGGCTATAGCAGTCTATCACGTTTGTTCAGCTTGCTGTGCCCGATCCAGGGGGCCGCCGTGATGGTCTGTGATTGGCTGCCATGGCTGTCGGTCATGGCAGGGGGCGGGGCTGGCCACCAGTATGTCTCTTGCAGCCACAGCCTGGGCCGGAGCAGCCAGGCAGCAGGCCGGCTCTCCCAGCTGCACTCACATGTGTCCGGTGGCCTGAGCTGACCCTGCCATTGTCAGTGGTGGTTTCCTGACTCAGGTCATGACAGCAGTGTTCTGCTGTCATGTTTGTTAACACCCACGGTGTTTTTTTACACTGCTGCCAATATGGGGTGGAAAACCACCCTTCTTTGTGCAAGCCAATTCTCTTCCTCTTTCAGATGCCACCTCCTACTTTTCTTTATGTCTTGTTTTTCTGACTTAGTCCTTCACTTTTGTTATTTAATCCTTCTTCTTGTCTTATCTCAGACTTCTTGTAAGATTCATGTACTAACTCACATTTGTGTTAAATATTGTACCTTTTTCCATATACCTTGCTTTGTCTGCTATCTAATGGCTTGGAAAACAAACCACAAGAACTTAGAGGGGATTCACACATGTGTTTAAATCGCACAGCCGCCTCGGCGGCATAGTGCGATTTAAAGAACCCCGCACTTCCGGGTTAGTGTGAATGCGGTGAGCGCGCACATTTCCACTTAGCCCGAATGTTTGGAGTGCGGTTTGAAAAGTTGCTCGGAGCAGCTTTTCAAACCGCACTCCAAACATTCGGGCTAAGTGGAAATGTGCGCGCTCACCGCATTCACACTAACCGGGAAGTGCGGGGTTCTTTAAATCGCACTATGCCGCCGCGGCGGCTGTGCGATTTAAAAGCACGTCTGACTGCGCCCTTAGATTAAAAATCTGAAAGCCTGCTCAGCAAGTACTTGCTTCTGTCTCTTTGCACCACTTCACCCAGACTCTTCTTCCTATTATTCTAATACGTCCTCCTTTTAATACCATCCCCTCATTGCTGAGGAGTTAGAGGGGGTGGGGTTGGTTCGGTTCCACTCTTTTAATGAATTTTTAATGAGTTTTAACTTTTGAGTATTTGATTTTAATTGTTAGATTTTATATTGTTAGATTTTGTTTGTGAGCTGCCCCGAGCTGCTGTGTGAGCTGGAGGGAGTGGGCTAGAAATGTTTCTAAATAAATAAATAAATTTCTCTCCTTCTTCCTCTTTAAATTATTCCCTCCATATATATAACAAATCTTTTCCATTCTACAAGCCTACACCTATAATTTAAAATCTTAAAGTACAACAAAAAAACCCAACAACCCAACAAGTAGCTAATTTAATCTTAGAATATCTTATTATTTAACATATTTATTTATTTTAAATTTATATGCCACCCTTCTCAGGGTGACTCACAAGTCATAAAAACATTAAACCAATAAAAAAATGAAACCCACCCCCAGCTTCCCAATACCACCTCCTCATGCCCAACCCCCAAACCACCCCAATCCTCTATCCCCACCCACCAAATGCCTTTTCAAACAGAAAAGTCTTACATCGCCTTTGGAAGACGCCTAGGCCTGGGATCAAATGAGCCTCTGGGGGGAGGGAGTTCCATAACAGGGCAGCAACTGAGAATGCCTCTCTGAGCTCTTGTTGTATGAACAAGACGAATAGATGGTACTCACAGGGAGGCTCTCCTGGATGATCACAGGGGCTGCAATCTTCTGCCAAAAATCAGTTTATAATCCAGAAATGATTTTAATAGGACAACAAATCGATTATGGGATTCCTTCCATATTTGTATACTTGGCTACCTTTGATGGTGATTATGTTAATACACACTATAGGTTTGTCCTGTCTTTACAGCTTCGTCACACTAATATCTATGAAAAAAGTGTTAGCTGGGGAAGGGATGGGATCAGTCCCATCAGCAACAGATCCCATGCATACTATCTTGAATGCCTCTGCAGTGACTTTGAGAAGATTGCTATCGCTCACTTCAGCAGGTCAGTTATACAATTACTTTGTACGAAGACAAAGCAAGCCAGAGGGTAAGGCATAAGTGGTATGGGACCTGATGTTAGGCAGTTCAGAATCCTCCCATGTTGGATTGGTCCCAATGACATTTTAACAAAAGTCTGAGCAATTTGGCAGATACTCAGCACTTTACTAATTGTTTTATATTCTGCTGATGGAATGCTTTTGTCCAAAGACTGTCCATTGTGTAGCTTGTCATGGCTACACCAACTTCAAGCTTTAGGCATAAAAAATAATAGCACAAGTGAAGAGTCAGGTTTTTTTTTTCTAGACATACAACGGGAAAGGATAACACAAATTAAGGCAGTTCTATGTTGCAGAGGCACGTCCCAAAGGGCCACATGACAACACAGTTGGTGTGGCAAGGGCATTGGCCACAACTTTATTGAATACAGCATCACCCATGGTGTCCTGTATCAAGGTATGCCTTGCTATATCCTAGGGCGTCCCCAATATCATGGGTTCTGCCCCTTACATGCAATGCAGCTCATAGCAGGGCATACTCTGTGCCAATATAAAACAGGGAACTGCAACTGCCTTTGCCGCTAGCTGAATTTTTCCAGGGGAGGGGCGAAGAGGCTGCACCTGGCCCTCACCCTTTCATGATCCTGACTGAAAGTGGGACTGCCCCTCAACCCTGATGGGGGCGAGAGGCATGGGGATAGGAGGAAGCAGTCCCACCCAGTTATGCACAGCCTGATCCAGGACCTCCCTTCATCCCCTGGCTGTTAATAGCATTCGTGTAATTCTATAGGCCTGCCCCACGGGGCGTTGTACTCTATTGGGTTCCCTCTCGGATATCCACCACAAAAGGGGGGCAGGTGTGAGACGACCTCCCTGCTCCAACCCCTCCTTCCCCACAGAGAAATGCCCAATTGCTCCTGTAGTTTAAGCTCTAATATTCCGGTGATGCACTGTCTGCCCGCCAGTGCTCTCCAGCAGTTTACCCATCGCTTTGTTAATCTTTATCTTAACCCAGTCTATCATCCCCGGACCGGGAGCATATCATCATGACCTCTGATCACCATAGCTCAGTTCCCGGCTATAGTTCCAGCATAGCTCTGATGTCCCTTTCCATCAGCCTCAGGAGGTTGAGCCCCTTGGATGGCCCTAGGTCATTTTCCCTCACAAGTGCCTAACCAACAGCACAGGGTGGCCGAATTTGTGGACTCTTTCCTTCAGCTTGGGCAGTAGGTGGGCCCAACACATGCCTCAAATTCCCAGTCACCATAAACATGCTGCCCCACCAGCTAGCCCACTGCACAATTCTGTCCACAAATATATAATAAAAATTATAATAATTAATGATATTTATATAGCATCCCCCTGCCATGGCACTCAGAGCACTTTACAAATAACACAGCTTTTTATTTATTTATTTTTTTAACCCCTCACAACAACCTAGTGAGATAGGCTAGGCTAAGACAATATTGTAATTGGCCCAAGGTCATCCAGTGAGCTTTTTCTGGCTAAGGCCACTTTTACATGTGTGGTGGGACCCAGAGTTATTTTTTCTCCAGAGATACTTTTTCTCTCACAGAGGTCACCTGGTCAAACCGGCCACCCGCCTATTTAGAGCTAAGGCTGTAAGCCAACTCTTATATGCATTCCCTGTCTGGGGTTTGGCCTTTTTAAATACCATCAACTCCCTGCAGAACAATTTCCTTCAAACAATTCTAAAGGTCCCAAGAGGTACCGCCCCCACCCCACCCCGGCTCTGCTGAGGGCTGAAATAGCTTCTCCACCCTTGAAGTCTCAGGCTCTTTTTGCTTACATCAAATATTGGATGAAGATCTATTTATTTCCTTCCAAATTTAACTCTCTTATCAATTTGACAGCCAAGACATCTGGAGCTAATCCTTGGTGTGCGTCCACTGAGAAGGAAGTTGGGAACTTAGGTTTTTCTAGTCCCTTCCTTCTCTCTTTTGACTTTAAGAGTGCAGTAGCAGTGGTTAAACAGAGGATTAGTGACCAGGAAAGGCAATGCAAGTCCACAGCCTTGTCAAACCAGAGAGTGGCTCCCTTTTATGTCAAGGTAAATCCCTGCATGAGAGAGCCTACTTATCTCATGCATTGGCCTGATTGGCGCAAAAAGCATGCATTTCTGCTGTTTTGATTCAACTCATTCCCGTCAGCTAACCTTAGTGGTAGGTACTTGGGTTTACAAAGAGAATGTAGGCTCTGTTTGAACTGCTCTCTTGGGCAGGTGGAAGACCTAAATCATGTGGTATTTATGCTGTTTTGAGGAGGAAATTTCTTGGCCAGCTACTTTGTAACCAAACTCCGGCAAATCATGATACAATATTGGCCCGGTTGCTCTGTGCCGAGGATACTTGTTCTTCCAGGTCCATGGCTTCTTTTTGTGCTGGTGTCTTGGACATCAGGTGGAGCCAATTTTCTAGTGGAAGGCAAATTTGAAAAGGCAAACCTGAGTTGATTGCATCATGCAATGCTTAGTTATTTATGGTTTTCATTTGTACCATCTGAGTTTATTTAGTCAACCTTGTGTGGCTATTCTGATGCCCTTTTTTAATTACACTATGTGTTTGCTTTTAGTTTCATGTTAAAATGTTTATTGAATGTTTGAAGTTCTCTGGGTCTCTCAATTATTATTATGTGTGGTGGTATGCAGTGCGGTGAAGAACGGGCTTCCTGAAAAGCCCCACAGGGTGCATTTAGAAGCACCGGAAGTAGCCGGTTACCACAGTAATCGCGGCTCGCACAGTCTTTTTGAAGGCGCATTTGAGAAGCCTCAATATCGGGGTTTCCTGACCTTGTAGTGCAGGCAGCATTTGTGCCAGTATGTTTAATTAACACCGGCTGCTGTGAGTCCCCTGCCTGGGACTCCTTCCTGACCCAGCCCCGTAAGGCCCACCTGGTTTGAAAGTTGCACATGGGTCTGTGAACCCATTTGTTTTACTGAAGGAGGATATGGCAGTTAGCCAGCCATGAATGGTTGTTGCTGCTAAGTCCTTCTGTCTCAAGTGTGCCGCAAATCCCTTTACATGGTCTGGGGGGGGCGTGGGGGGGATTTGCCACTGCCTCGGGAAATGCTCCTGCATGAGGAGGGCACAAAAACTCTGGAACACCCTTGCCTGCACTTTAAGAGCCACTTTGCCACCAAATGTCCCTACTAACATCTATCATTTGTTCCAAGTCACCCCAGGCTCACGGCACACCCCAGGTGCCAAAGAGAGAGCGTCAGCTACTTCATTATGCACACCACATGCTATTGTCTGGCTATTTGTTCAGAATTGTACGTGAGCACTCTGAAAACTGTCTCTTCATAGTGCAATTGCTACCACTAGTGGGAAAGTTCCCAGGCATTATGATTGCTCTAGTTAAGCCATTGGAAACACTCGGTCACAAGAGCACTTACCCTGGAATGTAAAGCCTTGCAGGTGGAAATCTGGAGAAGTTGACTTGATGTCACATTATGGCCACGTAAGCCAGGGCAGCAGGCCTTGATGATACTCACTGCCAATTTGAAGGAAGCATACTGTACTGTAAATAGCTCTTGAGCGATAACGTCATTGACCAGTCTGCCCTTGGATAGGCGGTGAAACCTTACAACCAGGTCGCTTTCAGACCCCACCCCCTGCATATTCTGGCTGTGAGAGGGAATGCACAGCCAGGTTATGCACAGAGTGACGCTGGCCTGAAAGCCCCACCCCCCCCACGCAGCTTTGCCGGCAGAGACACACAGGAATACAGAGCAGGAAATCCAGCTCTGCAAAGCCATGCAGGTGTGTGTGTTCAGACCGCCCGATCCCCACGCATATCCTGGCTGCACATTCCCTCCCACAGCCAGAATGTTGTGTGTGTCTGAAAGTGGTCCCAGTGTAAGGTTTCTACTCTCTGATTGTACCCTGGGCCCCTCACAGGGGATTCTAAAAAAACCAAAACCCCTTGATAAGCCCTTCAACAGCTGGGCTGCATCCTCCTTGATTGGAATGGATACTATTAAAGGAGCCTGGCCAGTGGCTCCAGTTTAATTGGAAGCATATTGGCCAGCTGCCAGAGCTGCTTTGGCACCTAAGCCACTATTGTCCTTCCTGGACCCCCAGCCTCTATGTCTGCTTTGACTCCCAGAGCCAGGCCTCCTCTCCTTTCCTTTACAGGACCTGGGCTTGGGCTGACCCCCACATCGGCTACAATAGTACCCAAACTGAGAGTAATTGCATTCGTCTTTATTATATACCCAGTACACAGGGATTCTATTCCCCCCTGTTGCTGCTGCCCTGCTACTATCTCATGCATTGGCCTGATTGGCGCAAAAAGCATGCCTATGCCTGTTCAAATGTCCCCCTTTCCCCCTGAGCCAGCAGTTGGGAATGCAGCACAGTGTCCCAGCACATCCCAATGTGCATGTGGGTTCCCCACTGAATGGCACTGGAAAACCTCCTCATAATGTAGTCAGTGCTGTCTGCCAGCCTCGATGTATGCCCTGTATAATAAGTGCATACTGCCAGAGTTGCCCGGCTCTGTTTGGTAACTTGTAATTAACAACCTCTGCATAGATAACAGAAGGCTGCATTCCAGTTTTCCTATGTCTTGGGTATCTAGTGTGGCCTCCTTTTCTGACTCTGGGCCCCCCGTTTCTGCATACCTTCATTTTCCTTGGGTTCCTCACCTAGGAGTAGAGCAAACATGTCAACAAACTCACCTTTCCAAATCCACTCATGTGTCATGAGTGAAGGTGGTCACCAGGGACAGAAATGGATCCTGCGTAATGCATATTGTATGGGTTATAAGTATTAGTTGTCCCACCCACCAGAGTGGTGGTGTCCCATACTGGCGGGGCAGCCTCCATATCCAGCTGCATTGTTGCTGCCTTTGTCGACGCACCCAATGAGACACAGAGACTTATGTTTGTGTAAAAACTGGCCGCACTCTATATTAAATCATCAAGTTGTAGGCAGGTGGGGAATTGCACCTTGCAATCGGGTCCAATATGCCATTTAACTCACAGAACTTATTAACTCGGGTACTGCCCGGACATGCCTTCTGTTGACGGTATCCTAAACCAAATCTCCTCCCCTCTTTCGACAGGGCAAGGCCGAAAGGGGTGGGGGGGACAAACCCACTGTGGGTTTTGAGTAAGAAGTGAAGCGTCCACCAGGTCTGAAGACAGCACATATCCCTGCAGACTCTGGTTAAAACACCACTCCCAGGGAGCGTGATCACAGTGCATGCTGTGCCCTGCATTACGCTGTGTACCATCTCCCCATCTCTTACTGAGATAACTCTTAGTATCTTAATAACCTACCTATTAAACTTTTACTGGCATATTGGACCCCTGCCGAGTATGACATTAAATGAACTTATATCCCATTCTTTTATCCAATCATAAAAGCTCAAGTAATTCCCACTTATTCCTTTCAATTGAAGACAAATTCTTTCTTAATTAAGCTGGATTGGAGCTACATCGATAATAAACTATTTAAGGATGCCAATTAACCAGATGGTAACTAACCTATTAAGCCTACTCTGCACTGTGGAAGAGGCAAAAATTACGGTCCTCTTGAATTAAGGCTACCCATTAAAATTCCTCCTCGGTCCCACTAGTGGCAACCGTTACAAACCAGTGTTAGAGGGAGGTGGGTGGGGCTGACTCTTTGCCGCCAGTTAAGGAATGCCGGTCCACACGGCAACACAGAGATCCGCCCCTCCTAAAAGGGGCGGGTCCCTCACGATCCAACGAGGCACGGTTGCGTGACCTCGCTCCAGGACGGTTGCTATGGCAACCAGCTTGCAGGCAACGAAGGCTCCCTAGCGAGCCTCGTTGTCAGGACCCGCCTCTGCGTCTCTCCACGAAGGGGTGGGGGACGCGACAATTACCCCGTCGCCGCCATTTTGGCAGCGAAGGGGACTTTCCAAGTACACCATGTCCCCACTGGGATTGCGGGTGGGCCCTGCACTGGCACTTGGCTTACCCTCACTCTCCTTACCTTGAGCACCACTGCTGGTCTTAGAATGTGCAGGACCCAGGAAGAAAATAAAATGCAGAGCCCCCATGGTCCTTCCCCCTCTCCATAGCCTCGCCTCCTAACAATCTGCAGTCTAGCATTTGCTCTGCAGTCTGGTGCACACCTAGCCACATCCCATCACAGGGCCTTGGCTCCTTCAACATGACACACAACTCTCCTACCTCCACAGATGGGACAGGGAGAGAGCAAGAGAAAGAGAAAGAGATAAAACAGTAGTATAAAACAGTAATGCAGTGTGTTTGAGATCTACGGGGAGAGGGCACATAAAACAGGTCCAGAATAAAGAAGGGTACATATTAGAGAGGTCCAGGTAAAGAGACCTACTTTCTACTATAGTCTAATAGTATGCAACAAATCAGATTTGGAGCAACAGAGTTTTAAGGATATGTTCTATTTCAGAAGAGCCAAATAAACAACTTTTAAAGAGGAACAGCAGGATTAAGCATGGTGGGAGGGAAGTTTAATTTTTAAATAGTTTTTTTTAAAAACAATAATAAAAAAGATTTTTTCCCCACCAGGGAAGAAAATATACGTCAGGCAGCTGGACTGAAAAACATGTGTGTGAAGGGACTGATCTGAGCACACGCCGTGCACACACAAATACTATGTTCTGTTTAGTTTTACATGTACAGACACACATTCAAAAAGCAGGCTGCAGACAGACTACTTACATGCCCATGCCCATTTTCAAACTGATCACTGTGCAGCATTTTCCCACTTTGCTGGGGGAAGTTACAGCAATTTATCTCCTTTGACTATCAGAAAAGCCATCATCTCTTATTTATCACTCCCTCGATGTGTTCACAAATGGGGAGCAGAGAGGGCTGATCTGTCACTGGAAGAAGTCAAATTTGGCTCTGTCAGCCACTTGTTGCAGAAAAGAAAAAGAAAAAAGAAAAGAGGATAAAAAGACCTCCCCCTCCCCAGATTGGTTCAACAAACTATAGAAAGAAATAGCTGTCCCAGTCTGATCCATGCCAGATCCAGAAACAGGAATGACCACATAAAAACTCACTATGGCCAGATTTGGCCTCCAGGCCTGAATTTCTCCACCCCTAATTATGGGGAACTCAGAAGAGGAGAGGGGGAAAGACCTAGAAACAACTCACAAGTTAGCTCTGCCTAGGTATAACAAGAAAAACAGCTTACTACAAACATTTCATTTTGTATTACATACATTATACTACATTAGTAGAAAATTCACATTCATATACGTATATGGGATAGTCCATAATCATTTTTTGTTACTCATTTTTCAATTTCTGTGTTTCAAAACTAAAAAGATATTCCTTACTTTGGGGGTGAAGAACCTTTTCCCTCACAAAGGCCACTTTGAAAATTAGTATAAGCTTGTCAGGCTCCGAGGTACGGAGCCGTGGGGGAAACCAAGGAGGGACAAGGAAGGCCAGAATTACCAGGTTCCAGGGGACGGAACTGGGGAGAGGGAAACAGAGGGATGAATCTAGGCCTGGACACCGGGGGGAAAGGGTGGCCCCAAGGCGACCCTCTGAAACCTCTCAGTCGCTCTCTTGCACCCGAGAGATTAGGTACTCAGCAGCGTTACCAGGCACCCTGGGCTAAGAAGGTACACGACTCATCATCGAGGTCAGGGTCCGGAGCCAAGGGTGGAACCCACCACAGGGATGTTGGCAGGTTACCCAATACCCTGGAAGCAGGG
>QEPC01001717.1:197771-213369 GCA_003113815.1 Sphenodon punctatus | reverse complement strand
CATCCAACACAACTACTCCTCACATATACCACACAAGAATGGGAAGGGGGTAAGAGACGTTGCTCCACCAGCTTCCTGTGGCCACACCAAGGCTTAAATACTTCCTGTGGCCAATCAGGAAGCTGGGAGGCAGGGCTATGGTAATTGGCTACAGCTGGGAAGGGGCATGACACACAGGGAGCAAGCACACAAGGGAGACAGAAGGGGGAAAACCCAACACCGTCACAAGCCCACCAGGTGGTGCAGAGTGCTGGAGAGCCTGTTCAGCACCCCAAGGGCCATGGGTTCAAGACCCAGCCCTGACAAAGCTCCAAGGGCTGCATAGAAGTTGGGAGTGTGGTTCTTAAGGGTTGTGCTCAGGAAATGAAGGATCCAAATCATGGATCTGTGTCATGAATCAGTCCCCTGACCTTGTGTGCATGTCCTCCTTCATCTCTGCTCCTTTACCCTGAGCTCACTTTCTCAGTGCTTGAGAGGTAGGAATGGTCTCCCCTTATGTCAAATACATTAATTTTTCTATGTAGTTCTGAGACTCCATGATTTGGATCATTCTTTTCTTGAGTGGACCTCTTAAATTTCGGTCCTCATCAAATCAACTTAAATTCATTACATTACTGTTTCGTTTAAAATTCATAAACTCATTTTTAAATTCATCAAATTTCCTTTTAATCTAAATTTATAAATTTTAATTGTTCCACTGAATGAACTCAAACTCATTACACTCAAGCCACTCCTTTAAATTCATAAGCTAGTTTAATTGCTCCCGTCAAAACAGTTCAATTTCGGTGGGTTGAGCTATTATATTGTCTGGGCCCATCCCTCTGGGCTGTACAAATATGGTGGTGGCCACCTCATCAGGCCTCAAAATGACAGCTGTCATTGCCATAGTACACCTGACAAGATGGCTGCCCCCATGTGGGCCACACGGCCAGTCTCCAAGATGTCACCCAGCTGCCTCCAAGACACACACCGAACCTCCCCACCCAGCCTGCCAGCAGCACCGGCATGCTCAGCTTGCAGAGGCACACAAAAACCGCCTGCAGCGGGCGAGCCCCCACCCCCACCCCCGGACGGGGTTCTATATCCCCCTGAGGCACCCAATCCTCAGTCTCCCATCACTACTGGGATGAGAGCAACTGCAGCCGCTGGTGAGTGGTGCAGCCATTGGGGCGACCCATGCCGCAAGCCGCCCTAAGCCCCTCAGCAGCACCACAACTGCCTCTGCCCAGCTGAAAATAGCACTGAATGGAGGGGGAGCCCCCCATCTGGCCGCTGAAGCCACCTGAAAGAGGAGGACGTGAGCACCAAAGCAGCTCCACTCGGCCGCCTCACCAGGGCTCCAGTTCCACAGTAAAGCAGAGCCACCTCATGTAAAACAGGGCCACCTCAGGTAGAAATGAGGGGAGGGGCGGAGGAAGAGAGGCTGCATGGTGGGCCAACTTTCAGGTATTAAATGGCCTATGGGGGAGAGTTAAAGAAACACCACTTCAGGCCTACTACTACACCTCTGGACCTAGACCCCTTTCTTACCTCAGCTGATTTTCACCTGTTTTTCTTCTTTCACCTGGGCGGCCGCTGATCAGAAAGGCTGCCCAGGTGGCGAGGGGGCACATATAACCCCTTGTCCATCCCTGCCCCCCCCCCCCCCGGTATCTTCCTCAGCCAGATTGGCTGCATGGCAGGTATGCAGGCCGGTCCCTTAGGGCTGCCCCTCACCTGCGATACCTGGGGGAGGGAGGGAGAACTGGGTCCAGATCCAGCCTCCACAAATGGCACCTCCTGCTAAGGGCAGGGGCTTTCTCTTTTGGCAGTTACTTCTGTGAATCTACCTCCCTAAACTCTTAAAGTGTGTTGATATATGTGCACAAGCACAATCTGTATGCTAAGTAATTTGACAATGTACTTGGGCTTGAATCTGTTTGAAGGCTCAAGACTGGCCCACTTATTTCTAGTCTCTGTTTTCTGTGTGTTGTACATTGTGGATACATAGTGGTTACTCTTGCACACTGGTACTTGGCAGTGGTGCCTTCTCAGCTCTGACACAACACTCCTGAAAGTTTTTAGTTCTAGATATTTAGAACTGACACTCAGATGTACTCTTTTCCTCTCTAACAAAACATACTGAGCTTTAATGCAGAGCCTCTTTTACCTTAGCCTTTCAATAAAGAACAAAATTTATGCAGTCTGAATAAAACTTATTTCCCCACCCAGTTGATCAAATTGCACTTGTATTGGACTTTCTGAGGTCATAATCTTACCATTTCTCTAGTCATCCATAGAGTCTTTTTGGAAGATTAAGTAACCAGATTTCTAAACTTCGAATATGCAAACAAGCATTTAAACAAAAACCTTTTAAAAACCTGTCAGGCCTTCATTATACATCATACTGAAGCTTAAAAAGGAAACACACTCCCCTTTTTGCCTTTGAAAGTTATCTTTAAGGACAACATTTTATTATTGTTAAGGCTATTCGTACTTCAATGCCAACAAATGCTATAACTAACAGAGGCTTTTTCTCCTCTGCTCTTATTTGCCTAGAATGATCAAGTCAAAGGATTTCTCAGAAATGCCACATGCACAAAGACGAAAACAAGTGTTTAGAGCCCGCAATGATGAGCAGATTCTGGAACATGCCCAGCGCTGTCAGGCTCTGTGAGTATAGCAGTGCACTCCTGATTGATTTGCATCTATCATGCTCCAGTACAAATAGATTAATGAAAAACAATTAGGATAGTTTGCCTGATATATGTTGCTGAGGTCTATCCTTTCAAGTGTAGATATTACCTTATTTTTTCTGTCTTAAAATATGTGAACAGCTTTTACTACTACTCCATTTAAAAGAAAAAAGAGAGAGAGAGAGATTACTAGTTAAATTTAAGGTCAAATTTCATATTTTTCTTCCAGTGTTTTGTTGTTTTTTTTGAGTGGTTTTCTGGCAGTGTTTTTTTGAGTCTGCTTAGAAGAAGCAAGAGGCAGATAATATTAACTTCTTCCAAAGTCCACACTCCATACAGATAACTGGAATGTTTTTGCTGAAGCAAAAGACAGATTTCAAAATCAAAAACATTCTCATCATCATCAGCTCAACCTTCCCCCTTCTGTGACCAGATACAACCTGCCAGGCCCAAAGAAATTTAAACCTACAGCCTTGTTCAGTTCATCATGCTGAGGAGGCAAGTTGAGGTTCCACCCTGCCTATTTGGTCAGGTAACAATTTTGTCACTCTGCAAGTGTGGACTATGAGAAGAGGCTGATGCTACTCTTGTAAGACTCAACATTTTCTTACCTCTTCAGACGTGTGTTTAAATTGCACAGCTGTGGCGGCAGCATCATGCGATTTAAAGAACCCCGCACTTTCGGGTTGGTGTGAATGCGGTGAGCACCCACATTTCCACCTAGCCCAAATTTTTGGAGCGCGTTTGAAAAGCTGCTCGGAGCAACTTTTAGACTCCCTGCTAGATTACTTGACCAACTTAAGGGCTTGTATGTGGAAAGTCTGCATTTCCTAAAGCTTATACTTGTGTTTCCCTGATGGTTTAGCAATCAGTGATGAAACAAGTGGGATAATTTATCCAGTAGTGTAGGTTCAGAAACAGCTGAAAGCACTGAGGGTGCTTTCTAACGTGATGGTGGCCCACTTTAACAGCGAGATCAGGTTTAATCCATGGGCCACCGTCATGTTAGTTCGTGGCCGCCAGATGTTTGCATGGACTGCATCCCGACCGTGGTGGTGGCTAGCCCAGGCTGTGACTCAGGGAAGTGCCCCAAGTCACAGCCCACGCAAGTTGCCACCACTGTCGGGATTCCACTGCCTGACCCTGAGTAAAGCAGACTTTCACATTGGAAAGGCCACTTTACTCACCGTAGTCCAGAGTGGTGGTGAGGGCGGATGCCATGTCCGCCACTACGGGCTGCCTGTCACTGGGGGTGTGTGTGTCTGCTGGGAGCAGCGTGGGGGCAGAGCTGGGCAGATGCACGTCTACCCGACTCCCTCCGTCCCCAGCAGCCAAGCCCCCGTCACATTAGTTCGGGGGCCTGGCTGGATCCCGGCCATGGTGTTAGCCCCACACTGGTCCGGGTAAGTCCGTGGCAGTGCTTTGGCACCGTCACATTTGAAAAAACCCTGAGTCATCAGAGCTATGTAGCAAAATTAATTGACATAAGGGGAGACAAGTTCATGCAGAAACACAAAACTGGGGGAGGAATGGGGAAGGAACATAATAATGAAGCTGCAGCCAAGACTAGACATACATGTATATTTGGGAGAAAGATTGTGTAGCAGGGGGTCTCCCAGGGTCACACGAGGCGCTAGGGTCTCGCTCTGGGGAATTAGCTCACCCCTCTGCTACGCCGTTTCAGCCCGAGCCTCAGCTGAAAATCCCTCTGAGACAGGGGGGTACCCTCTTCTAGGACACAACACACAGTCTAGAGGGTATTAGTCCACAGTCCTTTATTAGACCCTGCGTCCAATGTACCTGGGGCTGCCAGCTCAATCGCTTCCACCCTGCAGGCCCAGGTCTGTCTTTCCAGGCTCAGGAGCAACACAGACCATCAACCCCCAAAGTCCATCCAGTCAGGCGTCTAAGCCCCCAGGCTCTGACCAAGCCTTCCCCAGGCAAGAGGCTCACTTCTGGGCACAGCCTCTCCCACTTGCCTGGGTCTCTCTGGTTCTCCAATCTTCATTACCTTAGCGAGCATAGATCAGGAAGGCTTCTTCAGGGAGATATTGCTCCTCCAGCTCCCTAGCAGAGACTCCACTCTGCCTTGTCTCACCTTATATACAGGCAGAGTGGGCGTGGCCAGGCTTCCTCTCCACAGCCTTAAAGGTTCAGTAACCTGCCCACTCTGTCCCAGGGTTTCTCAGTCTGTTTGCCCCACAGGCTGATCCCCAGCTATGGGGTTGGCTCTACCCCCCAACAGACCCCTTCAGCACCCTTCTTAAAGGGGCAGCAGCCCCACAGGACTGCTCCCTGCTACAGATTGCTTTAGTCCAGTTGAAGTACAAGAGTGCAGCTGGAGACTGGATAGCTGGTCCATTAAAAGATATAATTCAAACCACTTTGCTTCCCTCTCTGACTGAAAAGTATACTCCTGGATGGTAAACTCTCCTGACTCTTTTTTCTAAACTTCCATCAGTCCCCATAGTTTTTTATTTTTATTTTGTTTATGTTTTTTCTCTCAGTGTAAAATCCATGATTGGAAGAAAGACATACCTGCATGACCTCAAGAACCAGATTATGTCTTTAAACAGAAGACTTATTATAGTTCATGGAGAAGCTGGATGTGGGAAAAGTGCCATCCTGGCAAAAACAGCTTCCTTGGCTCCTAACTGGATTCCAGGGTAAGGACCGCTCAGATTTACAAATGGCTGGATAGTTATATATTTATATTTATACAGTTAAAGGAGAAAGAAGATGGGTGCAGCCACACAATGTACTTACTGCACCTTGGGCAGCCTTTCCCCACTCTGGGTAGTCCTACCATACAATGCAATGCATCGTGAGCCTGGCAGCTGCCAGATGTTCACCCCACTGCAAAGTCGGGTAAGGCTGCCCAAGGCACAGAGTACATCACCGTTTGTGTGCCTGATCCCCATCTGCCCCACCACACAACAAGGTCCAATGCGGGGCTTTGAGTGGTGTGTGTTGGCTCCAGTCCCAGCCATCTGTCCTGTTCCCCACACTGGCCCCAAACTGTGGTGGCAGAGATTGCCCACTATGGGGCATGTGGGGATCGCACCGGCCACAGTTCGTGTGGAGGCACCTAATCTCACCCACTCCTACCCCGGCAATAGCTAGTGCACCTAATGGCAGCAACTAACATAATTAAATGTCTGGTTTTGGCCAATTTAAATGCACAAAGTTGGAACTGAATGGTATTGGAACCTCCGTGTTCGTATCTTGTCTATTTCTAAATCAGTTGTACTTAGTATTTCATTAGCATTCTATTTAAATTATAGAGGTGTGATATAAATATGTAGAGTGTGTGGAATTGCCTTGCAAGTTTGTGGGAGTAACATAAGGTGAGTCATTAAATATTTTGAGTGAATTCAAATCAAAAGAATAGTAACAGGAAATCAGCAGACGGTTTTGCATGATTAGATCCTAATTTTGTACACACAAACTTTGGGTGAAAACATGGATTTAGCCCTAGGAAAAAAAACCTAACTTGAGAGAAATTCCTCCTATAGATTACAGCTGCTCTCCAAATGAAAATACAGACTTATGTATCCTCACCATCTTGATTGGGTTTATCTTTGAGATTATATTACTCATTTATAAGCGGAATCCAGGTATATAACTAGTTCATTCCTGTGTCAGTTGTCACTCTCTCCAAGTAATGTGGAACCAGGCAATTTGAGATCTTCATTATATTGACACTAACAAAGATCTTGTGCTTTCTGAACTCAGTGCTATTCCTATTTTGTAATGGAATTGTTGTCGCTCATCCAACAGAATATTAGGAGCTTTTAACATGCCTTAGCCACAAAAAAAGTATACTACAGAGAGAAAGAAATTCAGTTACAGTATTTCATGTACTATTTCTTTTAACAGGGACCTCAGAGTTATAATTCGATTTATTGGTTTCACTGGGGAAAGCAGAAATATCCGACTGGTTCTCTTGAATCTTTGCTATCAGATTGCCAATGTTTACAACGTCTCTGTAGATTTATCTGAGGTAACAAATTAAATCTGTTTTGCTTCTTGAGTTCAGAGATAAGTATACTATTGCATACTAGGTATGTGCACCTACCTGTAAGGTGGCGTCCCTGTCCACTCTGGTCAAGCTGGTGTCGGAGGTGGTCTTGTGGTCCCCTAAGAATGTGATCATGGGGGACTCGGCTTCCATGCTGCCACCAGTCTTAGAGGTTCAGAACGTGAGTTCATGGTTGCCATGACAACCATGGGCCTCTCTCAGGTAGTTGTTGGCCCAACCCATGTTGGGGGACATACCCTGGATATGATATTTTGCATTGACCTTGAGGCAGGGGATCCGCTGGTGGGGGAGGTGTCAGCAGTGCCCTTGTCATGGACGGATCGTTATCTCCTCCAGACCAGTATTCTGGTGCATGGCAGTCCCTAGAAAGGTGAGGACCCAGTTCGGTTGGTGTGCCCCTGGAGACTTATGGAACCAAGGAGGTTCCAGAATGCTCTGTGGGATATATCCTCTGGTTTCTATGACCGTTCACTTGACCTTGTGACAATCTGGAATTCTGTGCTGACTGAGGCCATCGACTTGTACGGCTCCTAGGCGTCCGTTCCTGAATCATCGACATCGCAGATCCCTGTGGTATACGGAGGATCTGCGGTGGATGAAGTGGGAAGGGTGGCGTTGGAGTGACTGTGGCACCCTTATCATATTGAAGTGGACCAATTGTGACATAGAGTCAGTTTATATACCTATGCCAGGGGTGTGCGGGCAGCAAAGAAGGAATTATTTGCTGCCCTCATAGCATCTGCAAAGTCGCATCTAGCTGAGCTTTTCTGGGTGGTAGGTCTGGGACAACCGGATCTTCCAGTATCCGATAATGCCAGTACTGGGCGTACCGGCATTATCGTATTCAACCCGGTAATCCGGCCCGTTTCCCGGATTCCCGGTACCGGATTTTTTTTACATTGCGGCCATTCAAATGAATGGCCGCAATGTAAAAAAAAACCCACCCAAAAAACGTGTTTCCCTCCCCCTCCCAGGCTGCGTGGGTGGAAGGGGGGACACCACCCACCCACCCTGTCCAGCCTGGATTTAAACAAAAAAATTCCCCTGAGTGTCCCTACTGTGGCTCCGGGCTGCCGCCGCCGGCAACCCAGAGCGAGCCCACCAGCACCACCGGCCGTCCCAGCAGCAGCCGGTATGATCCCTGGGGTGGGGTGGGGTGTTAAACCCCCACCCCACCCCAGGGATCACCCTACTTCCAAGTTCCCACCCAGGGATCCTACCTTCATGGAGCTCTGGCGGTCCAGCGGCTTCAGCGTCGACTGTGGCTGCTGGCTTCAGACGCTAGTAGGCCTTCCGGGGAAAACCGGAAGGCCTACTAGCGTCTGAAGCAGGCAGCCACAGTTGGCGCTGAAGCCACCGGCCCTCCATGAAGGTAGGATCCCTGGGTGGGAACTTGGAAGTAGGGTGATCCCTGGGGTGGGGTGGGGGTTTAACACCCCACCCCACCCCAGGGATCATACCGGCTGCTGCTGGGACGGCCGGTGGTGCTGGTGGGCTCGCTCTGGGTTGCCGGCGGCGGCAGCCCGGAGCCACAGTAGGGACACTCAGGGGAATTTTTTTGTTTAAATCCAGGCTGGACAGGGTGGGTGGGTGGTGTCCCCCCTTCCACCCGTGCAGCCTGGGAGGGGGAGGGGGGAGGAATTTTTTTATTCCATTGATTTCAATGGGGACAGTGCCCCATTTGAAATCAATGGAATAAATCCGGTACCGGTATACTGGATTTAATCCTGGAATCTGTTTTTTTGGAAACCGGAATCCGGTAAATCCGGTAGCCGGTAATTGCCCTGGGGTCCCACCTCTACTAGGTGGTGAGGGGGCTGGTCAGTCTGGCCTCCCTTCTCCTGCAATCAGAACCATCTGGGATTTGCTGTGACATGTTTGCAGACTTTTTTGCTGATAAAATCGCTCAAATTCATCACAGTTTCATCGCTGCATTTTTGACAGTAAGTGAGTCTGAGGTAATCAAAGCCCTGTCCTGTCCTGTTTTATGGGATCAATTTCAATGCATATTGTCCTCTGATGCAGAGGATGTCCTTGGGGCTGTTCAGGACACTCATTGTGAACTGGATCCATGCCCGTCCTGGCTGGTCAAGGCCAGCTGGGAGACGTTGGGGTCGTTGCTGGCAGGAATAGTCAACACCTCCCTTAGGGAGGGCAGAGTACTGGGCTGCCTCAAGGAGGCAGTGGTGCTGCCTCTGCTCAAAAAACCATCACTTGATGTTGACGCCCTGGCCAGCTATCAGCCAGTCTCTAACCTTCCCTTTTTAGGGAAGGTTATTGAGCGGGTAGTGGCCTGTCAGCTTCAGGGGCATCTGGACCGGATCAGTTTTCTAGACCCCTCGCAGTCTGGCTTTAATCCAGACTATGGCACTGAGACTGTGGCCTTGATCGACGACCTCTCCCATTAGTTGGACCAGGGCCATTCAACCCTGTTGATCCTATTAGATCTCTCGGCTGCATTTGATACCGTTGACCACAAGTTGTTGGTGACTCAGCTGCAGAACTGAGTCGGAGTGGGCGTCACTGTTCTTGAATGGTTCTGCTCTTTCCTGGCCGAGAGAACTCAATGTGTGGTGCTGGGTGATTATTCATCTTCTCCCTGGGACCTCACATGTGGAGTTCCTCAAGGTTCTATCTTATCCCCTCTCCTGTTCAATGTGTACATGCAGCCTTTGGGAGAGGTCGTCAGAGAGTTCGGCGTATGATGTCATCAATATGCTGATGACACCCCAACTGTACCTCTTTTTTCAGCTGACCCAGGTCTGGCAGTCTCAGTGTTTACTCGGTGTTTGTCAGCTGTGTGGGACTGGATGAGGGTGAGCTGCCTGAAGTTGAATCCCAACAAGATCAAGGTGATGCTTGTGGGGGTGCTGAGGGAGTGGTGACCCCTGTCATAGATGGGATCCGTTCTCCGCTGGTACCCCAGGTTCATAGCCTGGGGGCACTCCTGGACCCACAGCTCCAGCTGGATGTCCAGTTGGCAGCTCTGGTGAACGGGGCATTTCTCAATTACATCTGTTGCAATGGCTTAAGCTGTATGTCTCAGATGCAGACCTGGCTACTATCATCCATGCTTTTATCACCTCAAGACTAGATTACTGTAACATGCTCTATGTGGGGCTACCCCTGGTGACAGTTCGGGTACTGCAGCTGGTACAGAATGTGCCGGCCTGGCTCCTAGGGGGATGGGTTGTCATAAGTACATTACACCAGTGCACTGGTTGCCAATAGTTTTCTGGGCCCAATTCAAGGTGTTGGTTTTGACCTTTAAAGCCCTAAATGGCCTGGGCCCCACCTCTCTGCAGGATCACCTCACTCCCCAGGTTCTGGGGTCAACCCCTGTGGTCGGCCAGGGGTGCCTTCCTTGAGGTCCCCTGGGTTTCCTGGGTGGCAACAATAAGGACGGGGTTCTTGGTGGCCGTACCGTGGCTGTGGAAATCCCTCCTGATGGAGGTCCACCTGGCCCTGGACCTCCCCTCTTTCCGGTGACATTGTAAGACCTGGCTATTCTGCCAGGCCTTTGGTGAGGGAGATGGGTGAGGGGGTTGGGTTGGGTATGAGGGAATATTTTTGTTTTAGCTTTACTATTGGTTGCTTTTAATGTTTTCACGCACTTCTGTATATGTTTATATTTTTTAAATGTTGTGAGCCGCCCCGAGCTGCAAAGGCAGGAGGGGGCAGCAAAGAAATCTAATAAATAACAATATAATCATAATTATAAATTGCTAGCAGTTCTGAAATTTTTTTCAGGTAATTCCTGCAGGATTCTGGGTGCAATTCATCAGACCCCACCAACAAATTCCTACTATAAACAATGATGAAAAAGCTACTTGTCAATTTTACATGATGATGATGATTTATTTATGGCTTAAATGCCAAACATGCATTTTCGCATAAGTACCATACTGGATCAGATCAATGATCCACAGAACCCAGATTCTGGGTAAAAACAGATGTGCTGGTGGCCCGCTTAGGCCCAGGAGCCACTAGCACGTCTGTTGTGGCGCTGCCAGATGTTGACCCGCTTCTGCCCCGGGACAGGTAGGTGGCTAGCCTCAGAAAATCTCTGAGGTCACAGCCCAGGCTATGGGCCACCCCTGGGGGCCAATGTAGCTTGTACATCTGTGCAGCCCCACCACACCCACCCCGGCTTTGCTGAACCAATTTTCCTGGTCAATTCATTGCAGCTCACTATTGTTTAATTACTTTGACTTTAAATGGGTTTGTAATTTTATGTTTTTATAAGCTGCTCTGAGTCGTTAGGGAGAAGAGTGGGGTAGAAATAAAAAATAATAAAATAATAATAATAAATTACTGTATGGGAAATTATTTCAGTTTGGCTAAAACATTCACTTTTGTTTTTAAATAAGGATTTTGAAGGACTGGTGAAGGAGTTTGCATCATTGCTAGGATTTGCTACAGAAGAGAAAGCACTCCTAATATGTTTAGATGGAGTAGATGAGCTATCAGAGGAGTATGGAAGGGACCTTTCTTGGATACCCACTGAACTCCCTCAGAATGTGCACTTTGTTGCTTCCATGACCACAGAATCACACGTGTTAAACACCTTGAAGGTAAAATAAAGTATCCATTCATTTGTGGTAATTAGAGCCCAATATTTTAAAATCTGCTACAACAGTGTTTCTGTCTATTAAGGAAAAATAGAGTGGAGTGGATGGATCTGGAAATGACAGAGCGAATGTAATCAAACACAAACTATCAAGAAATAGGTAAAATAGGCCAGTGTTTGCATTTATGGCCCACACACCATTGACGAAATAGCTCCTGTTTATTTAAAAACAAACAGGTGGTTTTAAAATGAGGTCCCAATGCTGCGGTTCTTACAAAGATAATTGTATCAGCTTTAATAAGACTTTGCTTCGTAAGACCAAGGCCACAGTTTTGAAACCACTGTGTCGTTGGAGAAGACTACTCACATTTAAGTTAAAGATTACAGTTAAAATCACTGCTTTGCTACGACTCACTCACACTGTGATCAGAGTATTCTCAACATCTGTTGATTTGGTTCCCCATCCTGAAGTCCGATCCACACCTGCAGATGTTACTCAGTACTTACAGACAGCTCCACAGAAGCCAGTGGAAATTTGTACAGCCAGAGGCCTGTCCAGATAGATCTGGTTGCAGGATTGGGATGAATAGCAATCATCTGCAAGGGCAGAGGCTCACCAACTGTGGGTTGTAATCCAAAGTGGGGCTATGAATGATCTTGACAGATATTTGATGTACTGTGTGTGTCACTCACTATTATTGTCTGGGGTCGTAGGATTGTATTTTAATTTCAAAATGGGTTCATGCAGGAAGAGAGAGTTTGGCAGCCACTCCCCCAGGGATAAATACAGGGTTTGGTTCTCAAATCCCCTTCATAACCGGTTACTGGAAACACTAATTACATAGATCTGGCCTAGAGTGCACATTTTAAAATGGTCTGTAAGAGGGGGCCTTGTTCTGTGGTAAGTATCTGCAGAAGCCAACCTGTTAATTTGCTCATCCCACAGACCAAACACCCAGGCTACTACCACCAGGTGCCCTTAATGACGGTGCCAGACCAAAGACATACAAAGTCCATAGAGCACCGTGCACGGAGCACTCTCTCCTAGCTCTTTCTACCTCTCTATCTGCTTGTAGGGAAGCTTTTTCCTCCTCAGAACCTTTCCTTTGTCTCACTCCAGTGGCCTGCCTCTTATTCACCCACACCAGTAGTTTCCTACCCAGGACCTCCCTCTCTGGGAAAAATTCCTTTTCTAAGCTCTGCTGGAGAAGCTATTGGCCCCCCTTAATGGGGCACAGGTGTGGTGGCAGCTAGGATGCTTGCAGGCTGTGGTCATGCTCCTGAAATGGCTTAACAGCAGCATCCTGTCACCCAACCTTGTGCCAAGGGTGGCATGCAGGAGTGACATCAACTAAATTGGCCAGGGCTGGATTTAGAGAGGTCATAACCACTGGAAAATTTTTATTTTTCTGCAGAAAATGACAGTGAAAGAGAATATTTTGCCAATACCTGATCTAGCAGCTACAGAAATAAAGAAAATCATCACTTCGTGCTTAGAAAGGGATCGCCGAAGCCTCTTAAACAGCCAGCAACAACTCTTAACAGAGGCTTGTGCAGCCTGCCCATTACCACTTTATGTGCATTGTGCCTACAGAGAGTCCTGCTTATGGGCATCTTTTGATACAGAGACAGAGCTGTATCTGCCCCCAGACCTGCATAAAATGTACTCGTGGATATTGGGCAGAATAGAAAAGAACCATGGGGAACAAACTGTCAAAAGAGCGGCAGCCTACATCACCTTGTCAAGAAATGGTATAACACAGGAGGAGCTGCTAGATCTTCTGTCCCTAGACGATGCCGTAATTCAGGAAATAACAGCATTCCAAAAGGTGTCAGTTCCACTATTCCCCCTAGTCTTATGGATGAGGCTTCATGATGATCTTGGAGAACATCTGATAGAACAAAGAACTGATAACACTTATGTTTTCAACTGGGCTCATTTGTCTCTGAAGCATGTCTGTATGGAGAGATATCTGAAAACACATGAGTTACAGCTGCCTCTGCATGCTACCTTCGCAAGTTACTACCTAGGGCACAATGTTCCAAGTAATCTCAAGAACTATGGTGAAATTACCTCTTTTCAGCCTTTGGCCTGGAATTTGAAAGAAGAATCCAAGGTTAATTATGTTTTCAATTTTCGTAAACTTCTTGGAACATCCTATCACCTAATCAAATCTAATAATATTTCCATGCTAATGACAGAATGCCTCTTTAACTATGAGTTTCTCTTGCACAAGACCTGGGCTTCATCAATTATCAATATAGAAGAGGATTTAAAAGCCGCTGTCAACACAGGAAGGTAAGTTGCAAACAGCAGAACAGAGTTGGAAACGCCTCACCCTTGCGCCTCCTTTTGCCTGCCTGCCTGCCCGCCCACCAACCTAACCCCCACTGCCTAACAGTCTGGCATACTGTTTCACTTTAAACATTAATTTAAAATTAATGGCTATTTTTAGATGAGATGCTACCCCGCATGGCTTCCCAGGAGCCACGGAGCCAACCACCCATCTGAAGGTGGAGCAGCCAGATGCATGCTTCCATGTGCTTTAGAATACCCACTCATGGCCACTCACAGAGCACTACTGGGAAATCTGGAGTGCTCCATGTGGGCAAGCCAAATAGATTCATGGCTATGGGTGGCCACAGATCCTATGAATATCAGCACCCAGCCACACCAGTAGACAGGTCCACTGCTAATAGGCACTGTGGGCAGGGGGAACAGCCTTTGCAAGTCACAAGAACTCCCCAGTGCTCATGCCTGGGACTCGACACTTGCAAAGGCCAGTCTGGCATGCTTCCCTTTTCCCCATGGTCCATGGCAGGGGGAGTGTGGTAGCTGTCTTTGTGGCTGCGGTAGCCACATACATTTGAATCCCTTTCCACGCACTCCACCTGCATGAGTATTCTGCGGCAGTACAATCTGGCGGCCATGAACACCGCCCCCCCCCCCCATCTCCTTGCTCAATTGAAAAAAACCAAAGATATCTGTCTCCATCTTTTAAATTAAAGCCATACACACACAAACTTCAAAATCTGAAATCTAATCATATACTCCTCAAGTAGCTGGGAGTCTCTATTCATCCTAAAACCATTTGCTAACAGCATGCACTACCACCAGCAATCACTTTTACAATGGCAAGGTCAACAGGAGTCACGGTTTAGTTGCCACTTTTTCCTTTAAAAATATTCCATCTTCTTTCAATAAAATTCTAGAAGTGCATGTGCCCATAGTGACTTGGCAGATAAAAGCAGCACAATATTTGATATTTTTTTCTCTTCCCACAGTACAATATTTGACCTGAATCTGCTAAGTGAGGCTCTCAAACTATCCAAGAAAGTTTTACTACAAGATCCTTGTCAGCTGGCTTCACAGCTTATTGGTCGTCTGCATGAGATGGTAGCTACAGATAAGCCAGTGGCACCAGGTACCATAACATAAAATTCTAGTTGTTTTTTTTTTTTTTTTAATGTGATCTTCCTGGGATCTTGCTTGGGAACTGATTACTTTACAGGGATAAGATTTAAAACTAGAACTTAACTAAATGTCTGTCCTCTCTACCTTCTTGAATGAGAAGGATTTTGAGACATAAGGACATGTTTGAACAACTGGGATCCAATGTATGATAATATGTAAAGTTGCTGAGAACTACCATTGTATGCCCATTTATTTGGTCATTGGGAGTGTTATGAAATCATTTTTGGCCCAACAAAGCTGCCAATTTCCTTGCTACAATGTAACCAAAGCAAGAGTGGTTCTTTTGACACAAATATGCCAGAACAGGCATTAAATGCTATTGTAACCTATTCTTTGCTGAAATGTAACCAAAACACACTGGATATAGAATCATGATATTGTAACTGAATGAAACTTTTGTGTAAGCCACTGTGTTCATTTAAGACTGCATAGAATGTTAAGTTAGGTAAGATACTAGTTTGGTACTGTTAAGTAGTGGTGGGACCCCGGGCCCATTACCGGTTACCGGATTTACCGGTTACCGGTTCTACGAAAACCGGATTCCCGGATTAAATCCGGTATACCGGTACCAGTTTTATTTCATTGGTTTTAATGGGGCGCTGTGTCCCCATTAAAACCAATGAAATAAATTAATTCCCTCCCCCTCCCCCTCCCAGGCTGCGCGGGTGGAAGGGGGGACACCCCCCACCCACCCTGCCCAGCCTGGCTTTTTGTTTTAAAAAAGAGTAAGAGACAGAGTGACCCCGAGGCGAGGCGAGCCCACCCCCCAGCACCAGCGGCCGCGGCGTCCCCGCAGCCGCCGGTAAGTATGACCCTGACCCGATCCCTGGGGGGGG
>QEPC01001717.1:163613-196852 GCA_003113815.1 Sphenodon punctatus | reverse complement strand
GGGGGTCAGAGGGCTGATAACAGAACCAAATGGTACCAGAAAACATAGATGACTTGGTCAGACAATAAGGCGCCTCCAAGGGAGAGGGTGTCATGGGGTGACCAGGGCCAGGAGTCAGGCCCCCCCTCCAGAAGGAGGAGGGGTAGGACCCTTTTTGGTCAGGGAAACCCCTAAGCCAATGACCAAGCAGCAGGTACCCCAGATCTAAGCAACCAATAAGAATGCTCCACAGGTTAGCACTGACAACCCTGCACCCTGGATAATCATAAGGCAGTCACTGGATAAAAGGCCAGTCCCTAGACAGAGAAGTTGCCTCTCACGGTACCTGCTTCGCTAGCTCTTTGAGTGCCGACAGGATCGGTGGGGGGCCGGCCCACTTTGGAACTTCTCCATAGGAAGTTCTGCAACTTGCTGCACAGCTAGGCTTCCTCTCTTGAGGGTTTGGGCCCCTGCCTGCCTTTCCTACTGAGACCAGACCTGAGACCTCTGACACGTAAGAATACATGCTTTTGTGTGTTTTAAGTAGTTAAGAGTAGGTGAAGGATTATATGTTAAAGGTGCAAATGCTTCAGTTACAATTGGTATGTTAAATTGTGTTGCTCATTGAATAAAAGATCTATTTGATTGAACTAAGAGTCATTCCTAAACTAAAAGAGGAGTAATTCCCCAACCCTCTCAAACCAGTAGTATTTTCACTTGGTCCCGAGAAAATTTAAAAGGGAAATCTGCCTCACCAGGGTGCAGAAAAGCAGCTGAAGCCCCTTTTAGAAGAGGCCTGCTTCACCAGAGTGCAGAAAGGCAGAGAACCCCTTTTCTTTTCTTTCAGGAGTTCAAGAAAGGATAACAACATTATTTTGTGAGCTATAATGTTTGTTTATCCCACTGAAATATAGGCCCTTTTTAAACTGGGGGGGGGAGGGGCAGGTGTGTGGGCAGCGGGTGGAGTGCTGCCCATGCGGTCAGTGTGTGGATGCACACATACACAATCACACCCCATCCCCACAAATGAAGCACCTGCTGTTTTTGCCAATTGCCCCGTGCGTGTGGGATGTGTGGATCACAGGAGCACTCCCTGCCTGCATTTATACGAAATGTTCCCGTGTGGACGATGGGTGTCTATGCGTGGTGTCGATGGGTGTCTATGCCTTGTGTAAAAAGGGCCGTTAAGTAATAAATGATATGAGGGAAACTTTATCAATAGTAATGCTGATTTAATAGAATTTGCACCATATTAAACCAGTAACAGATAGTTTAAAAGTATGTAGTACAGAACATACTGTAGAAACATGATCTTTTATATTGATCCAGGTGATCCTAAAAAATACTCCTACATGCCAGTCCTGCTGTCACAGTGCCAGCAATCTTCCATCCCTGTTCTTGTGCCTTCAACATCCTGTCTACTAGCCCCCGGAGGGCTTGTCTGTGACCTTTTGCCAGGTAGGAAGCAAACAATTGGGCACTTTTTGTAAATAGCTTAGTTGGAACAAACTGTCACTGGGGGCGCCTTCCTCGAGGTCCCCCAGGTTTCCCAGAAGTCGACCATGAGGAGGGCATTTTCTGTGGCTGCGCTGCAGCTGTGAAACTCCCTCCTGTTGGAGGTCCGCCTGGCCGCCGACCTCCCCTCTTTCTGTAGACAATGTAAGACCTGGTTGTTCTGCCGGGCCTTTGTCGTGGGAGATGGGATGGGTGGGTTGGGTTAGGGAGGGTTTTGGGGGTTTTTTTTGTACTGGGCTATTTTAACTTTTAGTGTATTTTATCTTGCATTTTAAAATGTTGTTAGTCACCCTGAGATGCTTGTAGCAGGATGGGGTGGCATATCAATTTTAATAAAATAAATAAATAAATAATTTTCCCCCCCCCCCTTTCTCTTGGAACTATGAAGAAAGCAATTTGACAATTTTACCCTTGGAATAATATTTTTTAAGCGCCTAAGTGATTTAGGGTGTTAACCGACAAGGCAGTAGCCTGCTGGAGACCAGGTTCACTCTGGGCAGCCCCCACGCAGCCAACACTCGCATGGTTCAGCTTCAGCAGACAAACCCAATAAACAGGGAGGCCCTATGTGCAGCCCCTCATGAATAACAGCCATGGTGAATTCTGGGTACAAGAAGTTGCCCCACCTGTGGTTTTTGTCTGTTTTCTTTGTGGTTTTTGTTTTGTTTTTGGAGCACTCCAAATGCAAAAGTAAACAGTCAAAGCACCAGTGAAAGCAAGAGTGGAGAGCGTGCTTGCTCCTTGGACTGCTCTTGGTGCTGCGCCTAGGACTCTATGGTCCTAGAGGACCTGTATGTGGGCAGAGGCTGCACACACCCCAATAGATGGGAAGCAGTCCCGTGAGTGCACCTTGGCCAGGATTAGCCAGCATTTGCCTGCACAGTGGGCTCCACATTGACTGAAATTACACTGTAAGTGGGGGTTGCATTTGTTTTCACTCTTGGATGCTTATGCCCAATTTTCAAAGTGATTTTGTCACTAAAAAGCCAAGGTCTTATTGAAAGTCACTTTGGGATAAGGACTTAGGCTACAAGCCATGCTGAAATCAATGGGATTTAGAAATAAATGTGTTTAGGCCCCTAAATCACTTTAGGGCGCAACCCAAAGTGCATGCACGGCAAGTGTGCACACACCAAGTGCAGGATGTGCACATACCATGCACTTGGTCTGCACTTGGTGCACACAAGCACTGCAAGCATGCACTCACTGGATGTAGATAGATACCTTGGATTGGCCCTAAAGGCACTCTTTAAAATTTACCCTGTAACTTCTAACCAATTTAGTAATTTATTTTTAGTTGAAAAATAGCTTGATTCAATTATATGCTATGCACACATCAAAAAGGGACCCCCACCCCACCAGTTTATTCCACTAAAAAAGTGCACCTGACTAGTTCAAAATGGCTCAAGCAAGAAATTTTAATATCACAGCGCTTCTTAAATCATACTGAGTGTGAAAGAATATACTTGATTTCAAGTAAGTTCCTTTAGTACTTTTAAAGTTGAGATTTTGTTTAAATTTTAGAATTTTACCCCAGCATAGTAGAATTTTGCTGACTGTGGGGTTGGTTTTTTTGTTTTTGTTTTTGCTTTTTGGAGTGAGAAATAGTATGTGGTATATTCTATCCTTTGTGGTTGCCAAAATTTACAGCCTGCAGCCTCTGGGTGAAAACAGACATGACACTGGGTGATTTCAGACGTAACGGGGCCCATTGGCCCCGTACTGAAATCACCCTATTCATTCCCCACCGGGGTCACCCCGTCACGCCGCAACAGACGTGCCAAGGGGATCCCGGCGGGGAATCTGGGATGGGGCAGGGCACCGCCCCCTCCACGCTCCCACCGCCCGCCCTCCGGGGAGACAGGCGGGCGGCAGGGCCAATGAGGCCGCCGCGTCGGGCCGGATTCGCCACGACCCGGGGTCCCGCCGGTGATCCCGGGCCATGGTGCCCAACCAGACGAGACGCCGGGGTTCACCCCGGCGTGGGATTGCATTCGACACGCGGCGGCCTCCGGTCCCCCCGCTTCGGCTGCTCACGTGTCGAATGCAATCCCCAGCCGTGGTAACATCTGGGGGGAAACATCCGTTTCCCCCAACAGACGTAACGCTATCACAGCCACCACGTGGAATTGAGCGTGGTTCACTGTGATATCGTCACGTCTGAAATCATGCACTAACCACCCTTCGTGGTTATTTATACATGTTGCAGGGCTGCATTGGGCACTAATGCAGCCCTGAAACATGCATAAATAACCACCAAGGGTGGTTAAAGGGTGGTTAACGTCATGTCTGTTTTCACCCTCTGTATTTATGGCAACATGAGAAATTTCAGTCTGCATTACTCTATGTATTGCATTAGTTGACAAAAAGAAACCACATTTTAAGGACTTTATGACTATGTCACCGGGACGGGCTGGAAACACACACAAGCGCGCACGCACACTGAAACCCCCCCACTGGTCAACCTTGCCACAGGGCACGCGCCCTACCGAATAGCTGCCCGTCAGGATAGTAGTTAGGCCTTACCTCTATTTACAGAGAATGGGCCTCTGTCATCATTGGGCTAGGGGGTTGCAAGGAGACCAGTGTTTGCCCCAACAACCCTAAGCCGTACACACCTGAGGGACTTAGGGAGGGGAGGAAGGAGCGTGGGGGGAAGTGTGACAAGGGGAAGGGTCTGGATTTTAGTGAGGAACAGGAGGGATGCACACGAGTTGGAGTAACCCAGAGGAAGGGGTGAAAGGCCAAGGACTCACGAATCGTCACGCACTCGCTCGTACTCACACGCAATCTCACAGGCACGGGGAAAGGCAGGGAAATCCACGCACACAAGTCTAAGGTCTCTCGTCCGCTCACTCTCACTCTGTCAAGCTCAATCGGGGGGCCGGTTTCTTTTGCAATCACCAGCGCCGCTGCCCAGGCGGCGCTGGCTTTTAACTATCACGCCCCGCCCCTGTGCGTGCCCGCAGGCGCTCCGAGCACCGCGGCAGGGGCGGGGGAATCCCTCCCTGTGCCCCCGACGTCGGGGGCGTGGCCACGAGCTCCTTCGTGCTCCCAGCTGGCGATACTCCGCCCCGCCGTTCTCCGTGCTGCGTCCTTTCTGGGGGCGGGGTTGGGCTCTGACAGGGCTCTATTCCCTGCTTGTGGAGCCTGCCTTGATGGCCCCGAGCCCTTTTGCGGGCAGCGGAGCTGACAGACTAAGGGAGAGTTTTTCAACCATAACTCTATTTTTTGTAATGTTGAATAATTTAATTCTCAACCTTGATATTAAATCAATGCTAGTTTTGTGCATGGAGTAGTAACATATTTTGATAGAAACCACTGAAAACAGAAACCATTAAGAATACCAGATTCCTCCAGACCTAAAATATTGCAAAAGCAAATAGAAAATGAGTTAGTTTTAAAGTAATTTTTAAACAAACAAACCCTAGCACATCAGCTGGCTTACACACTAGCGATGAATCCTGGCTTCACTGAAGTGAATGACAAGACTCCCACTTAAAGTGGGAGCAGGATTTTACTCATATTCTAAAACGGTCTGCCACTAATCCCTAACCAGAGGTAGAGTGTGGTTGCTGTGTTGGTCCCAAATGACAGAGACACAAAGTGGTTTGAATGATATCTTTTATTGGACCAACTGTCGATGGTGGAAATAAGCAACCTTTCAGGCTAGATGCCTGAGGAAGGGCCCTGTGTGGCCCGAAAGCTTGCTTATTCCCACCAACAGCAGTTGGTCCAATAAAAGATATCATTCAAACCACTATCCCTTAATACATTTGGACTTCATCCTAGCCTGAAGAAGGGCCCTGTGTGGCCTGAAAGCTTGCATACTCTCACCAACAGAAGTAGGTCCAATAAAAACGACCATCTGACCTACTTTACTAATCCTTAGGTCATACGGACAGAATTACGGCTGTTTCAGAAACTCACAAGGAGTTCACAGTAGCAACAGCCTCCCAAGATGGTACTTTGAAATTCTGGGACCTGAATGCTGGAAAACCCACTTTTACTCTGCATGGGGCTGGGAAGAATATTGACTCCATTGCTGTGTGTCTGGAGAACAGGCTGGTGGCAGTGACCGAAAACAACTCCATTACAGTCTGGGACCTTGCCTTGGAAAAAGTCATCTATACAGCTGGCAGGTTTCTAGACACTCCAGTACTGACAACTGTAATGGATGGGAAACTCCTTCTGGTATTTTTTGAGGGCAGCCAGATGGTTCAGGTGAGTTGGTTTTTTTTAAAATTTTATATTCCTTGAATGAATCATAACTACAATTTGTGTTTCACCAAGTATTTATTAGTATTAAAAGCATAAAGTACTGTAATTCACAAGTCATACTCAGACTGCAAACTGTGGACCACCTGTCGTTTGCAGCATGAAACTTTTTGAGAGGAGTATAGGACAGAGGTATCAGCAAGTGAGGTGAGTGAATGAAAGGCCTTCTACTATGAATGGAAGATCTGAAGAGCACCTTTAATAGAGGAGGGATATATACTTTTAAAGATATGGCAGGACTCGTGCATTCTGAAAAGCATGATCCCCTAGAAGTAGTTAGAGGACATGTTAAAACTAGTCTTTGGTGTTCTGTGTACTTGCAGTCTTTATTTGGAACATTCAAGCCAGACAGTTTTGAATGTTGCGATGACTTAGGCTACAGCCCTGAAATCACTTACGCAGAAACAATCCCGTTCCCGCTGATTACAGTTGACTTCCATAACTATTTGCAAGTGAGTGGTTTCAGGATTGCAGCCAAAGAATTTGCTATAGCTTAGAATACAAACATTGGGATGTTTGCCAACTAAAACTAAAAGTAGATTTAAATAAAATAAGCATATAGCACAAAACAGGAAGATGGGCAGAGAGATAATAGAAGGTAATTAGAAGTCATTCAGGCAAAATGTAATTCTGGGACATTAAAGATATTGCCCTGATGCGTGCTTTGAGGTGGCCCCCAGGTTGGAAGAATAATCAGGGACCTATATTCACTGCATTTTCCCTACTGCTATCAATGGAGAAAACACAGGAACAGGTATAAATTATTAGCTAGCTAGTCTTCCTAACATCTCTTCAGCATAAAAGAAACTACAGCAATTAATCAAAATTTTGGCAGAGGAGGGCATTGTTTAATTTTTCTTTTTTTTAAATAGCTAGGAAGAAAGAGAAAAAGGTGCATACCTCACACAGCTGAACACATAGCTGCAAAAGCCAGAACTTTCAAATCAAATAAATAATCAGCTGGTAAATAGCACTGAAACTCAGTCCTCAGTTTCTCTCGAGAAACACTGAGGACCGGTGCATTTAGCCTCGATTTTCTGGGTTCCGAAGTTCCAAGGAAGGGCCCCGGAATTTTGGAACCTGGAAAATTCTCAGCTGAGTGCAGAGAAGGGGGCCAGAGGGCAGGTAAGTGGGAGCCAGAGGCCAGCGCTAGGTCCCTGCTCCCCCTTCCCTGGCCCCTGCTGGCCGGGGAGGGAATAGGTCAGGGGGACCAGGGAAGGGGGTGGGGGCCTAGCAGGGGTGTCAGGGTGGGTTACTTACCTTCTGGAGGGGTCCTGCGCCAATGCGTGGCCTCTTCCTGACTGGTAACATTGTTTTTCTGTTATTATTTATACATAACAGCTGGTGGGTAGCCACTGATATCACCTAGAATATAATCAAAATTGACATGCCCCAGCACTAGTACTAACAGTAGTCCGAACCGAGTGTGGGAAAGAGAACTGGAGAAACTTGAAATTGCATATAAAATTTTTTTCTCTCTCAGAGAACAGTTAGTTTACTAATTTAAAGTTACACTCTGCCTGTTTCAGTCTTGATTTTTAAAATACATTTCCCTCCCACCCAACTATTTCTGGTAGTTTGTCATTTCCCTTTTGACAGTGTGCATTGCTTCCCTGCTTTTCTCTGGAATCTGGGTGTTTTTACATGAGAGCATCGGGGAGGGGGGTCCATGGTTGGTGTATGAAGCAGGTGCGTGGTGTCCACACACAGAAAGTGCATGGGGAGCACTTCACATGGACGACTCCCCACATGGCTGACCCATCTACACACCAGTCACCCAGTCCCTGCACGGGGCATTCCGGATTTTTCAGGAGTGCTCTGTGTGGGGACTGGGTGGCCAGTACGTGGATCATAGGAGCGCTTGATGCACCAGCTTCAAACAAGCAGCTTTCCACATAGACAGTGGGGGGCCATGCACGGAGCCGTCCCGTTTAAAAACTACCCCCTCTCTCTCCTTTCAGTTTCAGTCTATTCATTCTCCTAGGTTCCTCCTTCCCTCCTATACTATGAGAGTGATCTTTCAGGAGCCACATATTTCTCCTTTTTAGTTCTCCTTCATTCTATCAATTGTCAAGTGCTCCGAGAGTAGGGAGTAGAAAAGAATATGCTCTTAACTTAGGGTCCTGTATTCATTTGTGTAGTTGAACCAATAAATCCTGTTTCCAAATGGCAGGCTGGGACCCCAAGTGGAGCTACATCATCTGAGGATAGTGTCAGGATACCAATTGATATTGGCTATATGTTGCTTGGGTTTGTTCCTGTCTGGGCTCATGGGATTATATTTAAATTTCAAAATTGTGCTACGCAGACAAAACATTTGGGAAACACTTTTATAAATGTTATTTGTTTCAGGTTTTTGATCTGACTAATTCATGCCAGTTGATCCATCAAGTGTACATTTCTGTGAATGATGTTCCTGTGCACAAAGATCGCTCTATATTGGTATCCAAGAATTCAGTGAAGGATTATGTCCTATGTGCCTATAGGTTGGTGGAAAGTATATTTTTAGCACATGAAAGCAATTGCAATTCCACTTTTTTTGTCACGATTTACTTTTGTTGTCTTTACATTGGTTTTAGTTTCCATTAGGTAGTTTGACATGTACCGGGAATTAAACTTACAGGAGCATTTTGTAGTTATAATAGCCTTCCTCCCTGCAGCTTCAACCCTAGAGCTTGACACAGTAAAAACCTAATTACTATGCTAAGCAGCCATTTTCAACTGCAAAAATATACAGTGATTTTAGATCTGCATCCCTGATGTAGCCAAAATTTACATGCCCCAGCACTACTACTAGCAGATCTTCTTCAGTTGAGAAAAGACATTTAGAAGCAGCAAAACTGCCTTGTTTAAAACATATTTCATGGTACAAGTAGCACAGATAAACCTCATGTCAGTATGTCTTGGAGCTTTGGGGGTTTGTTCTGAATGTCTGCAGGCTGAATTTGGTGCCACCTGAGCATGCCTTCTCTTTGTGGTAGTGAAAAGTTGCAGATGTATTTTACCTAGATTTTTCCCCTTCTCTCTTGCAGGAGTGGAATAGAAGCCATGGTGTTTAGTGGCAAAAAGGGAGAGGTAGTTGCTAGGCTGACATGCCAAGAGTCAGTTGCCTCTATTGAAGGTGTGGCCATAACTAAGGAATATTTCCTTGTGATATTCAGGTAACGAGTGCTTTTAAGATATCACTCAAAGAAGGAACTCTGTCCCTTCATGCTCATCTTTCTCTCTGCCCATCCCCATTTTGTATGAGGAATTTTCAGCCCCATCTCCACTGGACTACTTCAAATAATGGTTTGAGCAAAGTCCAGGGCTACTGTAAATTGACACATTTCCACATTTATTTATACTAGGACTAATTTGGATCTCAGTCTTTCACACAGAGAGGCCACTGTACTCTTCATTTAAACCCACTTTTCTAATGCATTCAGAAAACATAATCCAAATTTAGAATTTACACTTATACAAATTCCATAGTGTTTGCTATTTTGTTGTAGGTGTCCCTTCCTGAGACAGCGTGACATTGTGCATATAGAGCTCTTCAGTGCTGAGACCTTTGCCTACGCTCACAGTCTGAAGGGCTGCTGCAATGACTTCATCTCCTCCTTCTCTGTTAATCGCCTGGGCTCTCACCTGGTGGCATTCAGCTCCATCCCAAACACAAATACCTCTGAGATAGTACTGTGGAATCTGGAATCTGAAGACCACAAGCATTTGGCTAAGTTACCTTCAGTTCCTGCTGCAAGTGAGTAGCTCCCTTTCTCCTGAGGCTTTGCACAGGGACCTTGTGGCAGGTTCTGGTTTCAAGGGGTATATCCCTGCAGGATCCAACCCCATTATGCTCAGGACCACACAGGAATTAGCTCCACCAAGTGTTTATTATACAGTGCGTCCACCTTCACCAGTCTCCATTGTCCATATACACAAGCGTCCACATATATAGGGTAAACAAAGGTGACCACTAGCTGACAGCTGTAGCAGACACGGTCGGCTTGGGCCAGGGCATCAAACAAACGTACACCCTGCTGGGCCACTGGCCGCACAACCCAGGGGTGGAGACAATGGAGAATGAAGAACGTGCAGCCATCTGGCCCTGGCTGCACCCAGCGCCCCACCATGACAGGCAACCATGGCAGACAATGATGGCCAGCCACAGCTGCCCATCATGGCAGACCCAGGCCAAGCCAGCAAATGTGTGGCCCTGATGTGGCATGCTTTGGCAGAGGCTAGCACAGGCTGTGATCCTGAAGGTCTCTGGTATCACAGCCTAAGCTAACATCCAACATGCTCCGGAGCAATCTGGGGCGAACAACTGGCGGCCTCTCAACAAATGTGCTGGTGGCTCGTGGGCCAAAGCATGAAAATGCAGGCCACAGCGGGCCACCATTTCATTGGTTTTTACCCATAATTCCAAGCCAGACAGTTGCCTCTGGCTTCAGGTTCCTCCCTCTAGGATTTCCAGGGTTGGGATGGCTCCTCAGGTCTGAGCCCTTTTCCTTGCCCAGGCACTACGTGCTCCTGTAGCAAACCCTGATACACTCTCAGGCTCCCTCTTAGCCTGTCTGCACCCATGTCTTCTTGCTTCCAGTCTCTCTGAAGTGCTTCCAGTCAGTCCTAACCATCTCTGTTCCCATCAGAGTTCCCGCTCAGTTCCTCTCAGCCTGACAACCCACAACTCTCTCACTTACTGAGCTCTCTGTTCTTGAGGTTTCCAGCTGGTCTGGCCCCTCCCAGTCCCAGCTGGGCCTCAATTAAGTGTTTTACGGACCTTCTCCCCTAGCCTCCCCAAGGGCCAGTGAGTTCACAGGCAGCACTCTGCCCTGCTACAGACATACCTCCAACAGTCCCTGTTCCAGAAAGACAGTCCCACTTTGGGTGCTGAATCTTGCTGTCCCTCTGTCACGGGCCAAATTCCATCTTTCAGGGAGGAAAAGGGGAAGAGAGAAAAAAGACTAGCGTTACAGCCATAGTCGCCTCTTTCCTGGTTGCCTCTCCGGAAAAGCACTTGAAAGATGATGGAATGACCCAGAAACCAAGTAGAATGATAAACAGGAGCTTCTGTCCCTCTTTATGCACGTGGAATGTTGGGAGGTGTGCGTGTGCTCATGTGTGCCAGTGCCTGAGAGAGTGGAGCTTATTAGCCAAGGGGCAGGGGCTTGTCCCTCTGTGGCCATTAGAAATGTTGGGAAGTTTGTAGCGGAAAGGCATTGACTTATGGTTTGATTAACATATGGAAGAACCGTGCAAATCATAAGTGCCCATTTCCCAGTGACAGCTTTGCTTCTTGTTACTATGCTGATCTGTTGTAACTGCTGCACTTGCTGTGTATTAGATGCTATGTGGATCTAAGGGGGTCGCATGGCCAGCATAGCAGAGTAAAGCTCCTGCATCACCCTCCTGATTATTAGCAGCAGTGATTATTAGCACCACCATGGCAGGATCCACCAGGGAGTCTGTAAGAGACCGTGGAGAGTAACAGAATATTATTACCAGTAGGGATGGAGCCTTAGGCCATTTCAAAGGTGAATTGGTAGCAAGTACACATTGAAGTGCCCAAATGATATATGTTGTGTTTGGCCTGCCCTCCTTAACATAGTGGCAGCTAGAAGGTCTTTGCTTTTATTTTAAATGTTCAGGTGTATGCTCCGACCTCCATTACTGTCTGGCATTCTGTGATGGAGAGAATTACCTTCGATCATGGAACCTGGCTTCCAAAATAAATGACCAGTCTTTGTCTGTCACATCAAACAAAGGAAAGAAAACAAATGGAATTCAGGATATTGTGACAATGCAGAATTATTCCAGGCAAGTCCCAAAAAAAGACACATTTTATTTAAAGCACTAATCACTGTCTTATACTGCCAGAAAACATATGATATTGAAGAGTCGAGTGTTGGATTTGGATCTTTCATACCAGAATCGTTCCACTCCATCCCCTCAAAAACAGCACTCTGTCCATTTGAGTTTGGACACCTATATCTTCTTGGTGTGAACTGTGTGATTTGGTCTCATTTAGATTATACTCTGCCTGGAACAGGAATCATACTTTCCTTTGAGCTTCGTACAGAACAAACAGGCACACCAAGCACACCAGATAGTACTCAGATTTTTTTAAATACTCAAGTTCTTGTCCCAAACACAGTTTTACAGTTAATTTGTGAGGAGACTGCCTAGATTCTCTGCATGAATTCTCCTTTGGTCCTTTCCTATGCAAAGTTGTTTTAAATTAGAGGATGGCAGACTTTGGCGATGATCCACAAAGCCCCTTACTCTGTGATGGAGAGAATTACTTACTCTGGAGCAAGTGGCTTGTGGATTATGGCTTGTGAATAATGAGTGCATTTTAGCATGCTTTACTCTGCAGGCCACCATCATGCTAGAAAACACCTGCTAGACGTTAGCACGGGATGGATTTTGACCGTGGTGGCAGCTAGCCCAGGCTGTGACTTGGGGAACTCCCCGAGTCAGGCCTGGGCTAGCCACCACCACGGTTAGAATCCTGCTGCCCGACCAGGAGTAAAGCGGTCTGTCAGGGAGTGGGGTGGGCTGCTGGGCATAGCGTGGGGGAGCCAAGGCAGTGCTTTGGTTCTGTCACATCACAAAACACCCTTGGTTGCTTAATTTAGATGAACTTATGATTTAACAGCCTAAGTTGAAATCAAAAGAAATAGGCTCCTGCAGCAAGCCACCCTTATAACCTGCTCAGCCCCAGCTGACCCAATCCCAGCTGTTGCATCCTCCAAAGCTTCTTAACCCAGTTTCTTAATCCAATCACCAGCTGCAGGTCAAGTGCCCATTCACCTCTGCCATAGAACCTTGGCTGATGTCAGAATATCCTCAGTCCAATCACTATCCAGTCCTCTCTGGCTAATTTGCATTCTACAGTTCTGCTAGTTGCAATGAATCAGTATTATAAGGAGACAGAGCAGGTATGTGAACAGTTCTTATGGGAACAGCCATTTAAGAATTAGTGATTTTCACTCAAACCTGTATGGTTTTACCCATATGCCTTACATCGCCCCCTGAAAATCTGGTTTTAGGTGGAAATGGCTTTCAAAAATCATTGTGTTACAGAAAGGAAGATAAACAGAGGAATGCCATGGAGTACAATATAGGACCTTGTTTTGTTTGGCCAGTTAGACCCCTTCATATTTCAGCTCATAATCTGAGAACACAATATGAAGTGATTCACTGAGCCGCAACCCTCTGTAAATTAAGGTGCATCATTTATTGTGAGAAGAAAAATATTTAAGACCAGTTATCAGATGCCTGGTGAATATCTGCTAGTAGCTTCCTAAGAAACATTAGCCTGCAGAGCCATCAGCAGTTCTCAATTCTAAATCTGCTTTTCACTTCAATTTTGAAAGGTATGTTGTGTGCAGAAATCTGACCCCAGGAGCTATTACCGTGTGGAACATAGTGAAATCAAAATGCAAAGGCAATGCAGTAAGAGTGGAGAAAGGATTGGTGGAGAACACAGACGTTGTGCTTGTCAGAGACATGAAACTTTTTGTCCTTACAGACAAAGGAATAGCTGCCTTTACGAATCCTCCCAGACCCATTTTCCAGGTACTTAAACGCAGCTGTGTTCGAAAAGCATATGTGCCTTTGTAGTTACTTGCCAGAAGCTGGCAAGTAGACGTTGGTATACGTATATTATTCCATATACAAAGCAGACATTGGTTTTTTTTAAATGTTTTTCCAGAGCCTGCTAACTTATGACCTTCTGAAAAAAAAATACATAAAGAAACAGATGGGCCTTTACATCATTCCTTGCCAAAAGAATGAATATAGGATTCTTGAGGGAGGCCTATTGCTTGGTCTCTCAGAGAACAGGTGAGAACTTTTCAACTATGGAACAAATAACAGAGGAAGCTATATACTGCCACACACGTGTAGTAACATGCTTATACTTTTCATTTAGCTAATTATGAATAGATCGATTGTAAGTTTCATAGTTTGGTTGATTTTCTTGGGTTTTTTGTAAGAAACAATTGAGAAATAAAACATTCTGATGTCAGCTAAATCCTTAAATCAGGAGCACTGACAGTAGTTACTTTGGGTGGGGGCCAGAGGGCTGGGCTATGTCAGATAGGGACAGACAAGCCTCTTTGTCTCTGCCCCTTTCCAAAGTGTCGTGACATCATGGGGTGGGAGAGTCCTGTCACTCCTGCCCATTTCCAACATCTCCCTGCTCACCCCGCTGCCCAAAGGGCTCAGAAGGGGCAGGGCCAGGGCCAGGTGGAAGTCAATGGGGTGCAACTGCACTCACTTGCCACATGCCCATGGCCCAAACCTCTATAGCAGGTTTTTGAGGTGTTTTTTTTTTTTTTTAATTGTTCTATTAGGTCTCCGATATCAACAGTCATTTACTTGGCACTTACTTATCCTTTACTCTAAGCCAGCAGTTCCCAAACTTTTCCAGACTATAACCCCACTGAGACACAGAAGAAATCCTTGCCAGGGTGTATATACCAGGGGTCTCAGCTGAGCCCAGGTCCTGAACTCTAGGGGAGCCCTCTGCAAGCGGCTTGAGCACCGCTAGGAGATTTTTTCAGAGCAGGTGGGGGAGGAAGCAGAACCAATACTCTGGCCCCCCCACTCTGAAAATTTCCTAGTGGTGCTCAGGCCATTTACAAAGAGTCCTGGTCAAGAAGAAAGTCATCCATGTGTGGTGGGAATAGAATGCTGACCACGCCACCATCCACTCTTCTTCCTGATGGAGGTTGCTGTTATTCTGGGGAGTGGGTCTTGCTGGAAGCCAGGGTGGTACCACCACCTTTTGGAGGGAGGGGGGAGGATGAGGCTGGTTAAGAGCCTCCTTGGGAGGGCCATTCCTTAAGGAGATCCCACCTACTTGCACTTAGGGGAGGCCCATAATTTGGACATGAGCCCAGGTCCAGCACAACAGTCTTGAAGTAGCTACACCACTGAATCCCTGCAACCCTCAACATTGAAAATCGGCATATTTCGTTATTCAGCTCCAGTCTGGCTGAGCCCCCATTTAGCAATGCGTTTTACCTTCTTTGGGAATCCCTACTCTAAGTACCTTAAAAAATAAACAAAACAGAACAGAATCAGAAAATAACTGAACAATACTTAACAAAATTCTAAACTAAAAGGGTGCATCATGCATTCACGTTTCCAAGCAAAGCTCTGTAAAGACACAATGAAACCACCCCTAGTCTGAGAAATCTATAGTCTGAAAATAAATGTCCATCACCTGTTGTAGCTGAAACAAGCTACTGGTCTCAGAAACTTCTGTCCTCAGAGTATGTCCAATTCTACTACATAGAGCATGCCAAACTGGCAAAAATAAAGTTCTTCTGCAATAAAGCTGCTGTTACATGTAGTAATAGAGGTCATGGCCAGGATGCGGGGGGAAGTCACTGAAGGTGGGGGCAGGTCTTACCATAAAAGGGAAATTTTGCTCTTAATCCATGAATAAAGCAAAATGAAAGTTGAGGCAATTGAAAAGCAAAACTGGAAAGCCATTTGAAACAGGCTAAGAAAGAGGCAGAGAAAGGCTTTTTAATGTTAACTGATATTTTGTTTTCCTTATACAGACTGTATATTCTAGGGAAAATTCACCCGCTGAAATCCCTAACAGAGGATCCCACAAAGGAGAAAATAATCTGTAGTGGAGCAGGTTCCAGAGGCAAAGAGTCACAAACTCTTGTGTTGTGGGGACATAGGGTGTTAACAAATGAGATGATAGCCTACACCAGGTGGTTGTTCACCTGCCTACTCATTACGTCTTCTTCCCCACCTGCCAAATATACGGCCACCACCCTCCAGTCATGCAGCCCCCACTCACGGTGGAGTGAGTCCCAGAGAATGCGAAGCTAACATGCGCTCACGTGTCTATGTCCGATCAATTAAGTTGCATGCAGCCTGCTCACTTTCAGGTCCTCCAGCACCATAGAGTTGTGGGAGAAAAGCCTAGAGTGTTCCAAGGAGATACTACTTCCTGTCCCCCCCTCTTAGTCTTACTGCTGCATATGTAATGCCCACCTTAAAAGCCCACTACGCCATTTTCAAACATGTGTTCTCCAAGCTCATCCTAGTTGGCAGTACATGCCTGATGCTTGCTGTTTCCCAGCTGCTGCATTCTCTGCAATGACTTGCAGAGGCTTACCATTGCTGTGGCTATAGTTCAGACAGACCGCCAGGCAACAAGCAGCACCTCTACCTCCACTGTGCAATCGCAGGCACTCTGCCTACAAATCCGCCTGCCAATACTGCATTCCCTGGACCAAGGAAGAGACCAAGGCCTTCATCGCTCTTTGTGAAAGCAAAAGGTCCAATATGCCCCAGTGAAGTGCTATCAGGATGAGGCAGTGTTTCAGGAGATCTCGGCCCAGATGGTGCTGCAGGGCCACAACCGGGATATGAACCAGTGCCAGCAAAGGCTTGAGGCATGAGTACAAGAAGATATAGGACAATAAGTTAGCCTCCAGACATGGGAGGCAAACAGTGCCCTACTACGAGCCCCTGGTCCAGTTCTTATAGTTGGGTGGAGCCATTGTTGCATCCCGCCTGTATGCCTCCCTCACTGCCTATGCTTGCTTTAACCACTCCCATTACAACTGCTCCAGCTTCTGCTGCAAATGCATTCCTGCCCCCCACGGAAGTGTTGACTGCCAGAAGACATCCCTCCCTGCCCATCACTACACCGGAGTCAGCTCAGGTCAATACAGATGTGGACACCCTGGCTCTCATGGTCTACCCCCCTCTATCTCAAGAGCCAGCCCATGTTCAAGGAGCCATCTGAGGTTCTGGTTGAGAGAACCAACGACCAGGATGCCACCTTTGTGGAGGAGGTGGTGGAACCATAGGAACAGTAAAAGCGAATGCACCTGGAGGGGTGGGTGCTTGTGTTTATACAACTGTGGTCAATGCTTCCATTGTTATTTAATTATAATTTCCATTGTTTACTGTGGCGACAAATGGCCAGGAGACCACAGAGGTGGCGGAAAAATCACTGGGAAACAAGACCATAGGGTGGGAATGGTAGGCATGGGAGTGGGTGGGAGGGAAAGCAACATGGCAGCCCGGTATGGGGGAGGGGAGCGTAGAAGAATGGCATGACGATGGTGGCAGGGAGGGGCACGGAAACATGGCATGAGTGGTAGTGGTTGATTTCTGTACATTCCTCACACCCCTACAGTGCTTGCAGGAAGAGAGCCAAACTTGGGGTTCTGCCACAGCAACCACTTCAGCAGCTAGGCCTGAAACAAGCAGTCGCAGCGAATGCGGTTTCTGTCAGAAACAGGTCATCCCTTGTCTTCATTCGCACAAGGAGGAAACTTAGTGGCTATTTTGCTATTTTTCACTAGTTGAACACAACATGAACTGAGCTGCTCTATATACCAGCTTATGCTTTATATACCAGCAGAGTGATGCAAAAGTGCTGGAAATGATACAAAAGTGCCAGAAACTGATGCAAAAGGACAGTTCTAAAAAGTCCTCCAAAATCTTAGACAGTCCCAAAAAAGTCATGGAAAGTCCCAGAAGTGACAGAAAATTGTCAGTGCTGATCTCACAATGGTGGAAGTGCAGAATTGCTGACCAGTGAGGAAATACTGATAAATAGTTGCAAGTACTCCTGAAAGGTAGGTATTTCCTGACAGGGAAGGAACACTTGCTCTTGTCTTAGTACTACCAGCAGCCTGAGAGGCTAGGTAGTCACTTCTGCTTCCCTTCAGTGGCCTTATGACTTAAGAATTGGATGGGTGGTGGGCCAAAATAATGTGGCTGGGAAGGTGGGTGAGGCAGTATGAACTCAAGGCTTTGTTTGATGTCTTGATTCAGGTTCATTGCAATGGGTGCAGACAAACCCTGCTACAAACGCTCAGCAGAACCATGACTTGGGGGTCCACAATCAGCAGTGCAGGGAGGATTTGGCTTGGGAGCTGCTCTGGGAGACCACGCCTGGCAGGCAGATGAAATCCAGGATGTCATACAGGGCATGACCAGAGGGTGTAGGCAAGCTGCTTCACCAAACGTGGCAGAACAAAAGGCTTTTGCTGCTGAGGCTTGGCTGGACCACTGCCGGAAGGATCAAAACTGTACCCACCTCTGATATCAAATTGGGTAGTCGGACGTTCTGCTTGAATGGGGAGCATGGACACAAAACAATCTGTCTCATTCCAGTTCAGGCCCAGACCTCCCTGCTAGAGCAGGTTGCTGATGCGACTGCAAGCATGGTTACACAGGGGCTGGTGCCATTTCCCAATCCACATCAGCCTCATGCCCCCCTATGGTGAACTGGACCATCCGCCCTGGTACTCCCCGCACTCCAGCCCCCAAGGGAAAGCACCCTAGCTGGCTCCTCGCTGCGCCAACACTCAGGAACAGTTGGCATGCCTCTCACCCGCCAATCATTCCCACACACCTCCCATGAACACACCACTGCCACCGGATCTGCAGAAGGAGGATCAGGAGAATTTATGGAGAGATACATGGCTTTCCACCCAGGATTATCCCCCACCTGTTCTCTGCAAACTCCTAATTTACTGTAACCAAGCCAAGAACGTGTACCTGAGCTCTAGCATCCTCATGAATGTCGCTTCCCTTGTCTCTCCCTCTGTCCCCCCTTCCCTGTCTCCCCTCCCTCTGTCTTTAGATTGTAAGCTCTCGGGCAAGGACCGTGTCTATTTTATTCTCTGTAAAGCGCCAGGTACATTGTTAGCGCTATATAAATGCTTATAATAATAATAAAATAATAATAATAATAATGTCCCCTGTCCCCCCCGCCCAAGTGAGTGCGTGCACCAGACTGTTGTCCCAAAGAAGAGAAGGCACAAAAAAGTAAGGTTTTGTTTAGTGTTTATTAAAGTTTTTTTCTTTAAAAGTTTAACAAACTTTATTAAAGTTATTTATTTTTTATAAACCATTATTTCCATGTTTCTTTGGGGGAAAAGAAGGACTAGGAATAAGTAGGAGGGAAATGAGGGAAATAAGTGGGAGAAAGATATATAAAAAAGAGGGGAATAAGGGGGGGGGGAATTTTAAAAAGAGAAAAAGAGGGAATAAGAGGATGCTAAGGGAAGGGTGTCTATATTCCTTTGAGGGAGAAAAGGTAAAAAGGTTAAAGCCTCTTTTCAAGTTGCTAAGGGGTAAAGGAAGGAACACCTCAGGGAGAAGCTTTTAAAACTATTAATAAACTTTGTTTACTTTTCAAAAATTTTGAGTTGGGTGCTTCCTTTGCTTAAAAAGAAAAGAAGAGAGGGATGTTTGGTGCAGGAGTTGCCTATGAGGGAGACTTATGTGGAGGGGAGACTGCGTAATGCCTATAGGAAACTCACAGGAAAGGCCGACAGCTGACTATGAAAATGCAAATAGGAAACTCACAGAGAGAAGCCATCATCTGGGTGCTAAGGGAAGGACAACAGGGACTCCACAGAAAAAAAGGCAATGGGCGGGGGGGGGGGGGTGTGGTACAAAAGGAAGGGAAGTTAGCCATCCTAGTGCTAGGGGGTGGCAGATGGGGCAGAAGGAAACACAATAACAGAAAAGATACATTTTGAAATGCTTTATTGTTACAATCAAGAACAAGTCACTAATGGTGGGTGTTGTGGTGAACATTCCAGTTGATGTGCCGGCACAACACATTCCAGATCTCTCCATCTATCCTGCATCTCTCCAGCTATGCTCTGCTCCTCTCTGTTCAGTGGATCACAGAACAAGGGCACTAACTTGCAGGAACTAATTGGCAGGGAGATTCTCCAATCCAGCCCCACCGGTCTCAAAGATGTTATGGAGAACACAGGTGACTTTTGCTAACAGTGGGGAGGTCTCCAGCTGAAAATCCATTCTGGATTCAATTGCTCGCCAGTGCTTCTTTAAAAGGCCAAAAGCACTCTCCACAACAGAGCGTGTGGTGCTAAGCTGCCACTTAAAGTACCTTTGCTCTGGGGTGCAGGCACCGCTGTATACCTTCATTGGCCGGGGCTTCAATGGCTAGGCAGGGTCCCTGAGATAACTGGCTGCATGAGCACCACTTCAATGCATATTCAGCAGAGGGTCCAAAGTCTCCGAAGTACATACAGCCAAAGAAGGGAGACTGACAAAGGATGTGGGCATTGTGCTTCTTCCCAGACCACCCGGCCAGCACATCAACAAAATGGGCCTGCTGGTCCACTACAGTCTGAAGAACCACAGAGAGAAACCCCCTTCCAGTTCAGATAGTTGTCCTTGCTATGTGGTGGGCATATTCTGGTGATCTGGCTCCCATGAATTGCCCCTATACAGTTCAGGAACCTTTCCTGCCGAAAGCCCTTCATTACCTCTGTGGGGTCAACCAACTGCACCACATGGTCCAGCAGCAGGTCCATGATCGCCATGCAAACCCCGACTAGTATGGTGCCAGCCGTGGAGGCACCAACACCAAGTTGCTGGGTGACAGAGCAGTAGCAGCAGCGAGTTTCCAAATGGCAATGGCAACATGCTTCCCAACAGGGATGAGTACCCACCCACATCACTGTGCTGTTTCTCCAATCAAGGCCTGAGGATCTCGACTATCTGCAGGATGAGGTGTCAGGGCATCCTGAAGTTCATGATCCACTCCGCATCTCCCCAGGAGTACATCACATTCTCCCACCAGTCTATGCTGTTCTCCTTCACTCAGACAATCCTCTTAGTGGGCACAGTCCTGCACACAGCATCAGTGATTGAAGCTGCGTCTGTTACAGATACCTCTTAGCGAGCATCAGGTGACCTTGTGTGGCTTTGATCTTCCCTAGCACAGTCCATTGATGCTGAAAGTAGGCAAGTGCACGGCACCAGAACATGACCCGCCTCTGCGGTGTAGCACAGCCACCTTCCTGACCACTGAATGAGCAAGAGCATTTCTGTTCCATGATAACACATCAAGCCAGCAAAGTAGCCTTGAATCAGTTGAATCAGTTACAGGTTCTGTGCAACAGCAGAAAGGGTGGCCTGGAGTGTCATAACAATCATGAGAAAGTTCTCTCTATGCATAACCATAGCTACAGTTCTGGCGTCTGTGAACTCTGCAGACTCAGTGTTTTGAACTGCTTAAAGAGATGGGTGGCTGCCTACCTAGGTTTGACTGCATGATGCACGTGAGCAGCTATTGGCCATGTGCCATGTGCACACTGGCTGTGTGCCAAGTGTGAGCTGCTATTTGTTATAGGCAGGCTAGTGTGTAAAAACTTTTTCAACAAGCTTGTGCTGGGTGTGTGTTTGCTGCACCTGCACTGCCAAATCCAGGTAGCTATTAAACTGCATTGACATTTCTGTTACAAGCACATCAGTACACACACCAACTCATCTAAAAAGATTAGTATTAGCACCACGGAAGCATTCATTTTTAAAAACTGGGTTGGGGGGAATCACTGAATGTTAAGAAATGGGCAGGTGGGGGGGATCTGCAAGGCAATAAAGGTCACTGTGCTAGGAACATATGCGGGACCAGAGCTAGGATGCTATTGCCCATTGGTTAAAAGTTACTCATAATTTCTTTATCTTCTATAAGTAACAGTTTCTGCTTGCAAAGAGCATGAGGGGTCAAACATCATAGAAAGCTATTACTACAAGTTGTTTGCCCAGGAAAGCCAAATGGATTCTGCTTTTGTCTGTGGGAGCTGTAGCTGCCCTGGGTATTGGGCCCAGAGAAGGGGGTGGGGGGTGGGGTGTTGATGGAAAGATACATACCCTGGCCTTTGCTGATATTTGGATGAGGCCTGATGCATAGAGAGAACTAGCAGATCCATCAACTGATACAGCCTATGTGCACATCGGGTGGTACATATATTCAACAGGGTACCATGTATGGATAATGGAGAGCAGGCACCGCACAACCCTGCTGCATTTTTAAGTTCAGCAGAATGGAATAGTGTCAGCCCCAGACAAGATGAGAGATTGGGATCCAAACGAGATCTAGAATTTTCTTGACATGCGTGTACAAGTCAGACAGTCAGTAATAGAGTCTGGACCCTCCTTGCTGCTTTTTCTCATTAGCGCCCTGATGATAGTGGGCTCAAACTCAAACCCCTGCACGTGCATGCAGGCTGTGCATGGCATGCGTGGGCCATAGTCCTGCCCGCACAACTGTGCACGCATTCCACGCGAGGGTTGCACATGAGATGTGCGCATATGTGCGCGGTTTGGGATCTAGCCCAGCGAGAGGGTACCCGCGGAGCTACCAGGAGCACCTTGATTGGATGGCAGAGATGAATTTCTTTGAGGGGAAAAGTGACACAGAGTACAGGGAATGTGAACCAACTGAAAGACAGCTTGTTGCCCTATAAGAGGTTTGGACACTCAGAGAAGTGCAGATAGCCCTCGTGAGCAGGGAGGTTTTCCACCCCCAATGTATGGTAATGCAGAAGATGATAGGGTACAAGAGGCATATATTTGACTGGGATTTTTATGCAAACAGAGGGATTTCCAACACCACAGCATGTGAAACCCCAAATACATCGCTGTGAATGCGAGAAACCGGGTGGTGACAACATACAAAGACCAATTGCTTTTTATTTCAATTTTTACTTTTGCTTTCAATTTTCACTATTGGAACCCAATAAAGTCTACCATTTGCTCAATAAAATCAACATTCCTGTGCATAGCAAAAGGTTATTTCCAGTCACCAAGGTATAAACCCAGGTATGAACCTCTGTGGGGGGCAGGGATAGTAGAAACTGGAACGTCTTTCAGAGTGTTCTTGCAGAAGAAAGAAACAGCTGAGGCAGCTTCTTCTTCCCATCGTTCACCATGGATGTGAGTTATTATAGGGGGGCTTGGTGGGTGGAGCGCAGCAGAGAAGAACACCTGCCCGTCTATTAAGCTTGTCACGCTAAGCGTGTGAGCAGGGGCTGCCCGAATGCACAAGCGCCACACACAAGGGTCTGCCTGTTTATTAGGTCTACATGCTCAATGTGAATGGGGTATGAAAGGAGTGAACCTGCACTCCAAGAGACTATCATCCCTTTTGTTAACACCAGTGGTGTAGTGCTAAATTGAGAAGTGCGGGAGCTTATGAGGTTGGTGGGTCACTAAGGCTGGCCGGGCTGCTGGTGGCACCGGCGAACTTAGGAACGGAGCCTAGCCTAGGGGCGGAGCCAGGGAAACGTCAGGTGGAAAAACCACACATAAACCAGAAAACCACACATAAACCAGCGACCTCCACTCCCCCACCATGTCCCCATGTGCCCCCAGAAAACCACACATAAACCAGAAAACCACACATAAACCAGCGACCCCCACTCCCCCACCATGTCCCCATGTACCCCCAGAAAACCATACATAAACCAGAAAACCATGTGTCCCCAGAAAACCATGAAAACCACACATAAACCAGAAAACCATGTGCCCCCAGAAAACCACACATAATGGCTCCGATTGTTCCACAAGGCAGTCATGTATAGCTTCCTAACCCCACTGTGCTTGAACCCCATGTGATAACATAACTCTCCCAAAAGGTGTGGTTGATTAATCTTTTGTTAATTAGTAAGGGCATACAATGATATGATTATATATGAAATATTCTCCTGTATTCTGCAATACTAACACAACACACCAATGCAACTATTTATAGTATATTTATTCACAGGAACTTTCTTAGCTTTTTGCAGCATGTTGGAACCTGCCAGGGTACATTTCAGGACTGACCAGGATGCAGACAACAGACGTGACTCTTTATCCATATCCATATTTACAACAATATTCACAAGTAACATATTCTAAATAATCTCCCACACTGGATTCATTTTGATTTCTGGGCTGGCACACACTCTGGACTGTGGGTCATCAGCAGAATGGTGCCTTTTTAACCACTTGGCTGGTGGACTCATCAATAAGGACTGATATCTTGTCATTAATTTCCTGAATACTGTTACAAATTTGTGATTGCATTACTGATGTGATATGATCTATAATTGCAGTTGAACTGTATCTTGAGTGTAAAACTTTGGCAAGGTGTACACCATTTAGCTCTTGGAGCTCTAGCAGGTCAGAGTGGTCAGTATACAGTTTGTCTTTTTTAGCTATGTAATATGCAGTTCTAAAAACTCGACGGGTTCATTCATTGTTGACTCCTGGCAACGAACAAGGCAACTCTCAAAGTCCTGTCTCTTGGACTGATCAACTATGCCCTGGGCAGATTTGTGTGCCAATGAGCTGGAATGCTCACAGATCTTTTTTTGAAGGGATTTGAGTTGGTCTAGTTTTGTTTTCCCATAATAAGTAATAGAATTAGCACACCATTCCTTGGAAATGGAGGTACCCTGTGTTTTCAATACCCCTAAATACTTTGCTTTAGAGCACACTTTACAACCCAGTTTCCCAGATTCACATCGCAGCCATGGATATTTGGCTCTTTTGTTTTCTCACTGTTCAGGTGACCATATATCTGGCCATGCAGATATTGCTTGCATCCTAACCACTTCTAGATCACCATCACAATCTGACAGGCACCTCTCACTAAAAGGAATATCACTGGTATTGCAGGGAGCTGCGTTCACTGCGTTTTCCACATTGGCAGCGATGGGGAAACATACAGCATGCTGCCCCCACCTCATAACCAGTTCATTTGCGCCCCCACCCCCATATAATCAATTCACACTGCCCCCACCCATAACCATTTAATTTGTGCCCCCGGGGCAGTGTGAATTAATTATATGGGGGGGCGCAAATGAACTGGTTATGGGGCGGGGGTTTAAAGACAATATTTCTGTTAGCAATAACTTCGTTAATAAAAGTTAGTGAAATAGCAGCCATAATAATCTCAGAACCATATTTGCAGATTTATTTTCTAAGATAGAATAGATATTGCTTTACATCCTAAATTCTTACCTAAGATAAGACAGTTGTGAGAATGTAGCCCTTTTTACACGGGCCTCTTCCACCCATGAACACGCAGATTTCTGTGTGTTCATGGGTGGGGGAGCCCCGTGTGAACAACGTGATGCACGTGACCATGGTGAATGGGGGTATGCACGTGCCCACCTAACACGCATCCCCACTCACACACACACACACACACACATCCCACCACCCCCGCTACTCCTCCCCATGCACGGAGCAACCAGGGGAAATGGCGGTTACTCTGTAGGTGTGGATGAGTGGGGGACAAGTGGGGATGCGTGTGCAGCCGTGTGCACACCCACCCATGCACTGGCGCACTCAGGGAGCATGTGAGGAGCCACTCGAAGAACAGAAGGTTGCTGCCTTGTAAGCAAGGTTCTTTGAGATGGCTCCGAACATTCTCACAGCACCCACCCTTCCAGCCCCGCATGGAATTTTTTTCTTGTCTTAAAGGGTTGTTATAAGGGACTGTCATTCAGAGGGGGAGAGTGCCTCTTATACTAGAGGTGCTCGAGACCATCATGTGGACTGTTGTTTGAATATGGTGAGCATGCAGAACCCAGTTGTGAGAATGTTCGGAGCCATCTCAACGAACCTTCTTTACAAGGCTACAACCTTCTGATCAGGGTACATGGAGAGGAGTGTTTGTAAACAAACAGCTTTTATCTCCCAGCCCGATCTGTGTCCTGTGCTGCTGCAGCACTGAAGCGGAGCACTTACTCCTGGGGGGGGGGGAGGTGGAGGCTCCGCTGCTCCCCCCCCCTCTGCACCGGGTGGGGCCGGCCCCTAGTGTGACCACTCCGGCGCGCTCCAGGTCAGTGAAAAGTCCCGGAGTTCAGCTCCAGTGCGCTCCCCCTGCCCCCCACTACACCCCTGGTTAACACCCATAAAGACCACTGCAGCATAGATTTGGGAACCAGTGATTGAGGAAAGAAAGGAAGCCAAAATGGCTGCAGTTCAATCCATACCTTCTTTCAGACACTTTTACCAACAGGAGGGAAATCCCCAATGTACTATAAATTACACTTCATTGGGGTTAATCCCATGTCCCGCGTGCGGTGGATCCCATGCAGATCCCACTTGGTACTGCGGCCTCTGACTGGGAAGAGAGGTATAAATTACACTTCCTGTGCACCCTTTGGGTGCGACCGATCCTCTTAGTCTTTTTGTGACTTAAGAGAATTGTTTTCATATGCCCAGTTTATTGCTACTTCCAGATAATTCTCGTTCGTGTGGGGCCAATTTCTTTTTTTTCCCCCCCCAGAGACCATTTTGTCATTTGGAACTTGGAAACTGGATTTATAAAGGAACGAATACGACCAGATTATAAGAACAAGCTTTCTATGCCAGCAATTCTGCCTGGCCATCCCCTCTCCAGTGATATGAAACTGTACAAGGAAGTTTGGTCTAAAAGGAAAAGAATCAAGGGAGCAACAGGTTACAAATGTCTTATTTTAATTTGATTAAGGCTGTATTGCTGTTATGGAAATGACCATTGCCCTTGGTCATAGGTCTGACATTGGGATATAAATTGTTATAACAACTCCTGAGTAAATGCAAAGGGATAGTCTTGAATCCACAATAGCTTATGTGTGGTATTCATTTAAGCCCCAGATTACAAACAAACCTCACTCACTTTAAAATATGGTAGTGTCAAGGTGGGACAGGAGTTTTAAGGCTGTAGAACTTCACCTGGGCTAATGTGGGGCCAGGGGGTCACCTCCCATCTGGTTGGTGGATGCAGCTCTGCTGTGAGCCGAGGTCTCAGAATCGGGCCTGGAGGAACGTGCTCACTCTGGCCACCAAACAGCTGATCAGGGGGGCTCCTCCAGGCTGCCCATATCAGCTGTTTGACAGTGGGTGAACATGCTCCTCCAGCCCCCCCATCAGCTGTTCGGCAGCTGGGGTGAGTGAGCTCCTCTGGGGCCCCCGATCAGCTGTTGTGCAGCAGATCCAGGGACCTGATCCTGCTGTGCAGCAGGAGTCTGGGAGTCCTGTCCTGTGTCAAGTTCAACGGCTCCTCAGTTGACCTGTGCTGTGGAGAAACTTGTGATGGCAGCCCCCCACCCGGCTGGATTCCCTGTGGGAGGGAGGGGCTGCAGTTGCCAAAGTATGGCAGATACAGTGGCTCTCCCCGGGTCAGGCTGGGGATCCGTCCGGCCCCGTCTCATGTGACTTTACTCATAGTCTTATATAGTGTGTCACCTTTCCCCTGAATAAATCAGTCAGTCTCCATATCGATGAAGTTTGCTGCATGGTCTTGAAGGAGGCATAGGATTTCTGCTAGATTATATTTCACAGCAACCTATTGTAAGATTTCATTGTATTATTTTTCAACCTGAAGGGAAGAAAAATCTCCAGATTTGATGTTGGTGTAGTATTTTATGAGAATTTTCCTGGACTTGTGTTTCTGGTCTATATAATATTCCTCACTCCCCTCATTTGGAATTTTGCTTTAGTAATGCAGTGGAACAGATTTTGTTAGACTTTCCTGTTTGTAAACAGAGAATTTAAAGCACTTCCTCCTGTACTGTTTTTTTAATGCGGAAATTAGACAGACTTGGCTAAACCCAATTTGGAAAAATATAGAATCTTTGCCAGCTACCCGTAAAATTGAGCTATTGTTGGCCACACAGGAATTGCAGGTTATGAGGGCGGTTACGTCATTTGCCTTCCTTGCTGGGAAACTTCACAAGAAAGAGCTGAGTTAGGCTCCGTTGGAATCTTCCTATAATGATATTGATTTCGATGCTCTAGCAGCCTTTTATTTTGATGATGATTTTATTATTACTGTTTTTATTATGATTTTATCTTTCATTTTCAATTCTCTGTGTGATTTTGTGATTCGTATACACTCTATTTTATTTGACTGTGATTGTGGTATACTGGCTATGGTGAAAGCTAACACCTGAATAAACTTAACCTAACCTAACCATTCGTAAACCTCCTTCCATCAACATTGATGTTACATATTAGCATTTCAGACTCCCTGGGAAAGACGCAATGAAACTAAGACTGGAAAGAAAAGGAGGCGGGAAAGTGAGATAAAACAGGAGATGGAAACGTTACAACAACTTGCTAATGAGAAAGGCAATGCTATTGATCAGTATCTCCTCAGTGGAGATGAAAAGGTGAGGAACAGTGCCTTAAGCTCAGCGCATAGCATTTTCCATTGTGATGATAACCTTGTGCATCTATTCTATATAGTAGTTTTCGCCTATGCGCCTTACGAATATGTGCTAACCATGCTTCACAAATCTTATCAGGTGATTGGAAGAGATAAATTTAGTTCATTTAAATTACTTACAAATGTAAGTAAATGTCAGTGTTACCAGAGATCAGAATCATAGCTAGCACAACAGGTTTGTCCTCCATTAAGTGTCTGCTGTAGATTTGCTCGGCACAGCGGACACAAAATGCTTTCAGGCCCACCGTGTGGAGCAAATGTTTGCATGTAGTGTGGTAACAGTGACCATCTGTAGGGTGTGGGGGGAAGTCACCAGAGAGGGGTGGAGGCAGGTGTTACAGGTCAAGCAGTGGCAGGCAGCAGGTCCCTGGGAGCACTGGTGATAGTGGCAGCAAATCCCTGGGAAAGACAGTGGTGCTACTGCTGTCCCCAGGGACTTGTAGCTGCAGCCACCAATGCCCCCGGGGACCTGCAGTCACTGCCAGAGCCACTAACCACCACTCCCAGTAATCCCTCTGTCTCCTGCCATGTTTGAGCAGCTACCTGTAAACTAGTATGTCTGTCAAGAAACATTTGCCAGCATGGGTTGAATTTTACCTGTAGCTGGCATGTTAGCATCCATTAAAGTTATGGTAGGACTCTGGCCTTTGACAAAACTTTTGTGAATGGGTAGGGATGACACCAAGGGGCCATGGCATTCCTTTTCTCACCACCACCCCTGCAAGCCTCTCTTCCCCACCCCACCCAAAAAGCAACAATATATTTCTCACTACCTCTTCTGCTACTCCAGAGAGGTAGAATCACTTTATACTATGTGTGCAATTCTCCAGCCATTAAAGTTGATGTCTTAGCTCCCATTGACTTAACGGAGGATTGTGACCTATGTGTAGCAAAAATCTTGCTCCTGCAGTACTGGTCTTTACCACCCCATTTGCTCCTCCAAACCAATTATTCTAGTGTCACCCCAGGGCTCGGGCGGGATAGTGACTAGTGAAGTACTTCACATTGTGAAGCAATCCTGTTACTTGTGCTAAACAGCAACAGGATTACTTCAGAGAAGTTTGCAATGGTTCCTCCTGACCTCTCTCGGACTCTTTAAAATCTGAAGATATATCCAGGTTATTATAGATTGATTTTTTTTGCCTCTGTTCACCAACGATGGCCGGTCTACTGTTAGTTAAGCCAGTGGAGAAACTGTCTTTGCTTCTCCATTGGCTCAAACTTAGTCACTTAGGTAAATCTATCTGTAAAGCAATATTGGAAGGCTTATACGTCTATTGTAAAACTGTACTAGAGGTCACTGGAGCTATTAAGGGCTAGAGCAGGGGTGGAAAATGTACAGCCTCTGGGACAAAGTCAGGCCCTTTCCAGTTCTTCGATCAGGCCCAGGAATCCCTCAAGCACTGAAAGACTGATTGGCAGGGAAGCGAGATGAAGGCATGCACTCAAGGGTAAGGAACAGATCCATAGCACAGATCCATAATCTGGACCTTCCCTTCCTTTCACTGGGTGTTTTTAGATAGACAGGCTGCCCTGGTGCTGGCCGCAATAGCCCACTTCACCCCCAGGTGGCCTGTCTGTCTAAAGATGCCCCACCAGATGTGCAGGCAGAGCAGGCATGGAGCAAGCTGCTGCCGGTGCTCTGGAACATCTTGGAGTGCCGGCACCGGAGCGGGCCAGCCAAACCCGGGGCACTGGCCCAAAGCAGAGCAATGGTCCTAACGTGCAGACCCACACTGCTGCTCAGCTTCCAGTCGGCCGTTGCCCCAGGCCACACCATACCATTGTGGATGGTTTAGCCTGCAACTCTATGGTGTGTGTCAGGGACACCGTGTGGGTGGGCTAGGCAACCTGCTGGGTCCGTATGATCTGGAGCTTGGTGGGGATGGGAGCGGGCAGGTGCGGGGGGTGTACCCCTGGAACAACTCCAGAGTTGGGCAGCCCGTGTCCATCTGAAAACACCCACTGTGCTTAAGCAGTTGTGCTCCCAACTTCAAGACAGCCCTTGGGGCTTGTACTAATTTCCAAAAGATTCCCCAACCCTGCTCTATGGTCAATTAATTTTTGACCCACACTACCAAGTAGTACTGGCCCAGGGACAATGTGCTAAAAATGGTTTCTAAAGGAGCAAAAAGATTAATTTGTGTTTGTTTGTTTTTTAAGCCACACCATATGTGGTTAAATTAAAAAATAAGGTCAATCAAAAGTACTTATGCTTGTGGTTGAGATGTCAGAGGTCTTCTCCTCCTCCTAGGTGGCAGTGTGTTCATACTATGCACATCATCTCTCCGTATTCAGTCTGGAAACCTTCTCCCATCTCCACACTCTTGAAAGCAGAACAGCAATGCTTTTCTTACACAATGCTGCCTTGACTTATAATGGCAGTTACCTGGCACTTTCCAACTACAGTGAGGATGAGAAAATGTGTTACATCACACTATGGAATTTAGAAACTGGAAAGGTAACCTTGGGTTGTGGGGGGGTGTTTGTTGGTTGTTTTCTGTTTGTTTTGGGGTGGCTTTTTGCCACTTTAAATATGGTTCTATTCTAAAACATAACTGTAAAGTGTCACTTGTGACCCACTGTTTTGATTAGAATAGTGAACACTTGTACCTAACTATTCACAAGTGATCTGCAAAGCCAGAATTATTTGATGAAAGTATTCTTAAACTATTTAAAAGTAAATGTAGTCAAAGATTTACAATCAATCTGCAAACAGAAAAAAGTGAAATTCAATTATTCTAAACTGTTTTTCAAGTGCTATTTACAACAGTTAAGGTCCAAAGTAGACGGTTAGGTTTTTAGATATTAACATACGTTAATAAAATTAACTATGAACTATGTTAAATGTAATGTTTCTAGTTTTTTTATTCTGGATTATTAATTAATTATTATTATTTCAATTTTTTAAAAGGATATGGTTTGATTGACTAGATGTCAGTGTTTAGCAAGCAGGTACTTAAAGTGTTTTTCTAAACTTCTAGGTTAAGAAAAGACTGAAAAATGAACCAAATGTCTGCTGTGTAGCCATTACCTATGATGGCAGCCGAATTGTTTTTGGTGTCATGGTCGAAAACAGGTAGAGGAAATGCCAGAAATTACAAGATTTGATTGGTGCAGCAAGGGAACTGATATGAGATAGATGGCTTGTGTATATATATATTAAAAAAAATCTTATGATTCATCATGTATCTGATTAGGGGTTTCTTAATGACTAAAATCATGAGGATTGGCAACCCTGTCATCAGAATCAGGCTTACAGTGTATACTAAGTAGTCACTACAACATTGCTGAACAGTGAAACAAACTTATTTTTTAAAAAATCTTTAGGGTGAGCCAAGACCTTTTACTAGGAGGAAATTCCAGTGACTAGCTGCTGACCAAATGTGCCATTTTAGCCATTGTTTATAGTAACTGAAATGCACTGCTTAGGGAAAGCATCAGTGTAATCATCTAATTCACATAGACCCAGGGCCAACTCTATTATTAAGACGAGGTAGGCGGCCATCTAGGGCAGTGAATGTAAAAAGGGTAGAATTTTTTCCACTTCCCTTGCATTTACCACCCTAGCACAGGGAGGCAGGGACCAGGGGAGGGGCATGTGTGAAAAGGGAGGCAGAGAGGCAAGGGTTCACCTGAGCAGGTAGGGACATGGCACGGCAGGGAGGATGAATGGATGTAGCAGACCTACTCAAGTGCAATCAGTAAGTGGCCCTGCCCACCTGTAGAATATATCTCAAACTAACATCTGAGATAGGACAGATTCTTGTAGCACCAGAGCTTTGTCCAAAATAGCATAGTTGGATACCCTTTCATCAACAAAAATTACTTTAGTTGCATTCCCTAGGTGGCTTCTTTCCTCAGCTGCAGAACTTTCATCAGGAAAGGTTATTTTTATAAAGCTTAACAAGTTTAGCACTGAAAGTTTTAGGAGCCTTCTGAAGTCAGTGCTAATAAAGAAGTTTAAGGACACTCCTGCTATCTGCAGAGCAAAGCTTTTGAAATCCACAAGTGCCTTAACTGCTCTGCTGCTTCAATTCATGCCAACAAACAGTGACCCATTTTAATGATCTGTCATGATGCTTTTGAAGCAAAGAATTGTTTAATACAAAGACTTTTTCTTGACCCAATTCCTGCCTCCCTTTCTCTCTGCCCCGAGTATTGTTTCCATAGCAGCAGTCTCAAGTGTATGGCAATGAGAGCACTTCTCTGTAGAAAAATTAAAACATTTAAAGTCACTTTTCATAACATCAGACAACATTATCGTTCAACAGCCTTCAAAAACCTGAACTGTATTTACACTGAAACAAGAAGGCAGCTTGAAAAGTTGTTTTAAGTGCCTTTAATATTGTAATAATAAGCTGGCAGGCACGTCTCTGCTCTCTCCTAGGAAGTAATAACAGCATTGCTCATCTATGTCTCATTGGCCCTACACTCTCAATACATCCTGCAACGTAAGTGCTAGAAGTCCAGGTCCTAAAGGCAGAATATCAAGAGCGTTCTCAGATTTCAGAATAGCCCTTATGTTCAGCAGCGTAACAGTCTAATCATGAAATTCTAACACTGCTTAATGCACGCTATTCTGAGGCTAGCGAAAAAACTCTGCTCCCACTTTTCCACTCTTGTTCTAGGCTACCATTGGTTTATCATCACTAAGTCTGATTAAACAGCTTGTGTACTGTGGTTGTAGCAGGTCAAACACACAATCAACTCAAAACTTTGAAGTACATAGGATAATAATTAGGCGAGTGTTTTGCCATCTTCATACAGTACTGCAAAAATATGTGAAACAATACGTATGCTAGGTTCAGCAAACTCACACTAGGTATCCAAACATAGAAGTTACCTTATATGCCCTTTGGTCAACAGATCTGCAAAACTGACTGTGATACATCCAACACATTAGGAATTATTGTGCTGTAACTGCTTTTGTTGCCATTAAAATTGGCTGCCACTGACAGCACTGTACATAGTATACAAGTGACAAAGAATGAAGACAACTCACCATAACAGGTTATTTCCTTTCTCTTAAGGTTTTGAGTCATCTATGTTCTTTCACTTGACATGCCCTTTGTATTCATTAAATCCAGTTGAAAAACACTTCTCTGGTGGGTTGTGCAGCCGTTTGCTAGATGTTATTAGCAGGAAGAGCAATGTAGCTAAATGGTGGATCTATCACGGTAAAATCTCGGTTATCTTGGCATCAGCTAGTTAGTATATCTGTAAAATGAAGCAGCAGTTCATACCTTTAGCATAGAGGTTCACACTCTGGGTCAGTTTATTTATTTATTTATTTATTTATTTAAACAGACTTATATCCCGCCCCTCCTGCAACGCAGCCCGGGGCGGCTCACAACATAAAACAATTAAAACAATAAAATACATTAAAATTCAGGTAAAAACAATCAAATATTCAATATAAATATTAACAGGGCTAGACAAAACAAATGGG
>QEPC01001717.1:91247-158710 GCA_003113815.1 Sphenodon punctatus | reverse complement strand
TAATGAAGAAAATACAGTGAACACTGTCCCTGCCCTTAGTCAATTCAAGTTCATTTTTCCACATAGACAGAAATTTAGTGAATTGCATCTTTCTCAGCAGAACAATTATCTGTCTGATTCAAACCTTGGAGCCTCACCACAGACTAGCCACTAGTCTCTCTTCTTTCCAGACCTGTTTATTAACAAAGAACCTTTACAAACTTGTTATCACACCTGTGAACAAGAAGTGTAGCTTTTCCAGCAATTTCATTTAGGCAGGCTATTCAACTCCTGGTTTAAAAGCAGACAGACAAAGTCACAACCGTAAACCTCACTTACAAGCAGTTTTAGCAAAGATCCACAGAACAGACAAAGCTTTCCCCACAAACCACATGTAAACTAGAAACCAAGCAACAATGAGGCACCTTAATTTAGGCAGGTTATATTCACATGTTAAAATGCAAATACATTCACAGGTTAAAATGCATCTGTCACACCAGGTTGTGAACAACAAGTGCAGCGTTTCCAGCAATTTCATTTAGGCTGGTTATATTCAACTCCTGGTTTAAAAGCAGACATTCCCCAGTCTCTCCCCATCCACCCCTCCGCCCATTCCCAGTCTCTCCTTCTCCCAGTCCCCAGTCTCTCTCAGGAACTTTATTATAGTTTGACAGCATATAGTGCTGATATTCTAAAGTACTCAATTCCTGTTAATTAAACAGAAACATAAAATGAACGAACTCTATAGTTTGAAGGTACAAACAGTATCAAAACATGGAAGAGAAAAAACAGCATCACTCTGGAGTACATTTGTAAGCAGGCAATTTGAAAAACACTTGGGGAATATATTCCATTGATGATTCTTTGCATTTTAAGATTGGAAACCAAGACAAATCAACATCACAGCTCCTGCTTCCTTGAGCTTAAGTATGACACTACTAAATGTGAAAATCTATTCGGTGCTAGGAACACTTTTCACATTACATTCGTCACACTAAAGATTGGCTGTTTAAGTTAAGAGCTCATTACTGGTAGTTTTCTAAAGAGCGGTTTATTAAACACTGTTACCTAATAAGCATCTTTGGTGTGGTGCAAATTGCTGAAAACAGTAATAACTAGACTCAGTCACAAAACTTGGCAGGAAGTACTCAAGGGCAGGTAATACTAGAAAGTACTTTTAAATCTTATTTGTAAACCTGACTGGATCCCAAATGATTGACTGACTTCTATTACGTGGTCGTAGACCATTGTAGCATACATAGCAAAATGCACAATACAAATACACCAAAAATAAAACAAAGTCAGTACATCACAAGGCATCATAAACTTCACAGCTCAAAAATAACCAATCAGTCATAAAATAAAATAAAATCAACCTCAAAATCAAAAACTTGATTGGAAGAAATGCACCAGCTTAGAATGTTATCTATCCCGTACAGTCAATTACACTTTGTGATCTCAGAAATACCCCAGGTTAAACAACTAGATTAATCTGTGAGGGCACAAGATAGTGCAGAAAAGATTTCCTATAATGAAATGCTTGCATTAAAAAAAGTGCAGTGTTTCTGATCACATCAAGTTCCGAACTATCAAGTATCAAAGCCAACAGCACGTGTTCAGATCTGCCCGGATAAGCCTCTAAAATGGGCCCCAAAAGATCCAGCCGTAATTTGTTATACAAGTGACATTGGAGAATAATATGGCCTATTGTCTCTACCTCCAAATTGTCAAATGGGCACAGACGGTCCTCATACGGTATACCACACATCTGACCCTCAAATACAGAAGACGGGAAGGCATTAAGTCTCACTGAGCAAATCAGCTGTTTGGCCCTTCCAGAGATTGGGGCAGTCAGATAGTCGGCGACCTGCCCCACCTCCGGTACCCAATCCAGGTAATCCCGGATATGGGGGGTCGATCTCAGTCCGCCGATCTCCAGCTGGAGCCCTATATCCTCTATGCGAGACAAAATCTCCCCCTTAAGGGATGCCAGATGCTTGTGCTGTAGATATTCTGGGGAAAACCCCATCCGTCTGAGTTGATGGTCAATTTTTATGGCCCATTGAGTGGTAAAGGGAGTCCTCCCCCAGATCTTTCCAAAGTTGGGATCCCTGGCCAAAACGAACTTTAAGCCAGAATTTTAGCGCAATTACGTTCGCAACCTGTGACCAGGGTTTCTGGCCCAGCTCCGAGCAAATTGCTGCTGCTGGAGTGCCCCGAGGGGCACTGACAAGCTTCTGGAGGAACTCTGATTGAATCCTATCCACCGAAGTGGAGTAGAAGGGGGCCCACAATTCGGCCCCATACAATAGTTGGGACCGGATTTTACTAGTATGGACTTGTAAAGCTGGCAGAACTGCCGATCTCCCTTGTCTAAAAAAAAGACCACTAATAGATCTGTCTCTTATACACATCTAGATGTGTATAAGAGACAGACACTGGATCCTTGTGGGCCGATAAAGGTAAATTCCCCTTTTGGATCGTTAAAGCCCGACCCATTAAGTGTATAAAGCTCCCGGGCGATAAGTAATTCAGCAAGTCTAATCCCTGCTGAATTAATGACACTGTCTTTAGATTTCCTAAGGTCTAGTTGGCCTATAGGAGTAAACATTCGCCCGTCACAGTATGGCTCTATAGCCTGATCGTCTGCACCCATTCTGGCGTTGAAATCACCCATAAGGATTATTAAACCCTCTGGGTATTTAGAAGACCTTACCTTCAGTAATTGCTCAACCCAATCCCACATAGAAACATGGAAGGAGCCAGCATTACAAGGAGGTATGTATACTGTCAGGATTATTAGGGTTTGTGACCCAAGTCGGGCCACAAAACCCAACGACAGCCGGGGCAGCGATAAGTTCTCTAATATCTTAAAAGAAGTCTTATGGGATACAAAGCAGCCCAAGCCCCCACATGGACGCCCCCTCAATTTCCAATGAACTGCAGGAATAGAGTATGGGGTATAACCCTCCAACTCGATGGAATTTTTGTCTCAAGTTTCCTGAATAAGGATAATTGAGAACTTTTGGAGGTAAATTATAAAGTCGGGATCATAACAGTGCCTATCCCACCCCGCAACATTCAATGAACATATAGCAAGCTTATTATCGGACAATATATCCAGCAGTCATGGAAGAGGGACCGGTTCAGGATCATGGCCACCCTGGCCTACATCCTTGACCTGGGTAACCCCCGTGGCAGCTAAATGTTGTACTGCCTGCGTACGGTCGTGCACAGTAGTGGGGAGAACATTAGTTCAACCCATACTGATATTTAACCTCCTCATACAGCCGCCCTCAAGTATACAATCCGAGGGCTGGCTCAGCTGTAAGCTGGCAGTCACCTGAGATTCCAAAAAAAGGTTGTCAATTTGCCTGGGAGACTGATGGAGAACTTGCTCATCCGCTGGTATAGGATTAGGATTTAGGTGGATCCCAAATTGATTGTGTTAATTAATTTTCAGGGGGGTGCAACAATATCTGCCATCTTCCTTTCACTCTCTTTAAATTGCAAAATAGATCTGATGCCCCATTTTAAGAGATAATCCATTTACTGGATTATCCACAAGGTCAAAGACAGATTAGTTCACTTCCATGAAGGTTCCAAGTTATTACTGAGGCAATGCATCCCTGTCTACTGAAGAAGGGACGCCTAGATAAGAAACAGAAATGGCCACAGTAACTGCTGTGGTAAGTCCACAGGCATAGATGACCAGAGATTAATTTTGCTCAGTCTGATAGACTTCATTTCAATTAGGACAGTCAGCTTGTCTAAAAAAATCTTTCCGTGATGCCTTGGAATGTGGCTACAAGGCATTATATGGCTTAAAAGGAAAATGCTACCTCTGTATTTCCTTTCCATTTCAGTCCAGTCCACAGTGAATTGTCCATCCAAGGTCTGGTCTGGTCTGAGTGTCTCCATCTCAGCAGGCCACACCAAAGCTGAGAGACACTGAAATTTAAAACTTCCTCCCCCCTCAGCCCCTCCCTTGCTGTTCCACCGGCCGGCCAATCACACGTCTCACACACAGCCATTCCCAAAGTCCCCCCCCCCTCTTCCTGCTTAGAGCGCCAAGGGCTATAGCCCACATAGCAACATGCGCTGCCGGTTTTCAGCTCCATTGGACTCCATGCAAGGCTGCCCCCACTTGAGCCTGGACGCGTTGCTCATTCAGAGAACGCGCGCTGGGACGGCAACCCATAGCCACCCAACACACGTTCTCTGCTGCTTTGCCCCTTGCAGGGTTCCATCGGTCTCGCTAGCTCTCCAGCCGGCAAGCTTGAAGCAACAGGCACAGGCTCCCCTTCTCCCCCTCCCCTCCTGCTGCCTGCGACTTTCCCCAATGCTTACAGCTGCACATGCGTGAGCAAAAGAACATGCTTGCGCATGCACAGATGTACACAAACCATGAAGTTTAGCTCCCAACTCGGCTGTCAAACTGCGCCAGCACCGCACCTGCTGCTGGGACCCCAGGGATGGGGGTGGGGGGGGGAAAGAAAATTTATTTATTTTATTTTATTTATTTAATATATTTATATCCCACCTCTCCTGCAAGCAGCTTATGTCCTTTTGGGCCCGGACGGAGCCTGGGGAGGCCAGTAGGGCAGTGCCCCAGGTGCCCTGTGGGAGGGGCCACCACTGGTTCAGGGGGACGCATGCTCCCATGAGCCACGCAGCACCCACTCTTGGTCATTCATGGAGCACTGCCAGGAAATCCGGAGTGCTCCGTGCAGGGCAAACCAAATGGATGCGTGGCAATGGGTGGCCACATAGCCCCTATTGAACCCATATGAACGGGGATGGCTAGCCCCACCAGCAGACAGGTCTGCTAGTATTATGGAGACTCACAGCCTCAAATGCCAGAGCGACCTGGCCGAATTACCTGCTTGAACGTTGGTGCACTTTGGTCCCTGCTGTCCGATTCTGTGAGTGGTGTGGTGTGATTTCTGTGGGTCCTGCCTGGGAGGTGCCTCTGTGGTTGGCTGGAACTGGTGGGGCTGCACCAGCTCTAGGCCTCATGGGCAGGAAGGGAAGGGAGTAATAGCTGCTGCAGTTTCTTGTTTCCATGGTTACCACAGCTGTGCATCATGCCAGGGAGCAGACTACTGGGCAGGCCTTGCGGGGGTGCTGTGCAGGAGGGAAGGGGAACGGCTGCCCATGTGATGCATTTTTGGGGCCAGTCTATGGCAGGGGGTGGGGCCTGCCTGCGTGGCCATGGTAGCTATTCTGGGAACTGCCCATTGGAATTGCTCCCCACGCACCCCACCTGCATGGGTGCTCCGTGACAGAGTCACGTGCTGGCCACGGACACCCCCCTCCATTGCCTTACTCATTTGAAAACACCCATTGTCTCTGTTCTCCCAACCCCTGTAATTGATCAACAGTTTAAACCCATTCCCAAGAGATGTTTAACACAACCTATTTTTAAAAGTCTGGTATCATTCACACCTGAACTTCCTTTCCCAGCTCCTAGGAACTTTCCAGCTGGCTACAGGCTAGAAATACTTCCACACCAATTGGCTAATGGAAGTTAATTTGTATCCAGTATGTACATTTCTGATTTAGCTCTAATTGCTCAGTCACTTCTATAAAGCAGAAAGTGTTTAATGACTGTGACCACATCATTGGTAAAGCTGTCATTTGCATGATAGGTATTAGTTTATAAAACTGACAGCTTTCCTACCTCACTTTCCTTTTTTTAGGATTAAAGTTTGGGATCCATTTAAACATGAACACAAGATCATTCCAGGTTATGGAAGCTTACATCTCACTGTGAACAGTGAACTCCATGTTTTAGAAGAAGGGGCAAAAGCAGTGGTGCTTGCAGGTTTGTGAAATGTATTATGCTACTGACTGTTCTACTACCAACCCCCTTCCCCCAAGCAGTATTATTTCAGTTCAATATGAGAACAGATACAGGCTGTGCTGTATGTAACTGTCTGTGCTGTTAAAAGAGGTAGTATTTTTGCTGCCAGCTAAATCCCAAGTGAACTCAATGTAAAGGAGATCACGGTAATTTGGACATAGTGCAATTGTTGTACTAATTTTATAGATACCTTGGTGTAATTCATATTAATGCCCAACTTACAGTATAGCACTGGTAATTTGTTAGTACAATAGAATGTTCTCATTATGGAAGTAATTAAAGCCCAACTGAGAATTATCACCAAAGTGGAATTAAAATTTCCCTTTAATCTTTTATATTACAGAAAAGGTGGCCAGCCAATTTTCTGACAAAAGTACATCTTGATATGCTTTATTAAGATCTTTAGTTTCCCAGCATAGGCAACCACTGACTGCCAAATCGCTGAGCATTTTTTTTAAAAAAAACAAAAACATCTGAACAGTTGGTATGAATAAGGAGTAACCCTGCTGAAGCCAGATGGGTTACACTGGAGTAAGAATTAGCCTACAGGCATAATCATGCGTAATTGAAGCCAACGGCAAAATTCTCATTGGGCTTAATTGTGGACGGTTGTCTTGTAAATGGCTTGTAAACATGGTGAATCAGGGAAGTGGTATCTCCACTACTGTGAAATGTGTCTCCAGACAAAGTTTATTTGAAGACATGCCAGGAAAATTAATTCAGTCTCCTATTATATTTGCTTAGTAATATTCCCTCATTCAGATCAGTAAAGCGGGGAATACAAAAATTGTTATTTTTTTTATCGATGTAGCACCAGCGATGGACCTGGCACTGCAATTATAGGGTGAAAACAGACATGCACCTTAACTCCACTTTAACATTTCTTATGCATGGTGCAGGGCTGCGTAAGGCACCAATACAGCCCTGCAACATGCATAAGAAACCTTAAAGCAGTGTTACATGCATGTCTGTTTTCACCCATAGTCTGCACCACTCAACAGTCAAACTCAATACTAGTCTGTTACGAATGGTCCAGTGTCCTTCCAGGCATTTGATGATGTGCTAAACAGAGACCTGTTTCAAGCAGCTAATGTGGCTCGGAAATCATACTTTCTTCTCTAGCAAGAACATTGAGAGAGGAGATGGGCAGAATCTTACATGACTTCAGCTCCACAGAAGTTAGGATAAATATATCTACACCGCTCATTTTGGAACCACCACGCTTTATCTAGACTCACCAATGGCATTTGCTTTGGACAGGATAAATGACATGACGTATGCACATTTTTTTCCTTTAGGTGAAGTAAGCCTGTGGGACTTGAACAGCTGCAGTGTTCTTGCTGTCTTCACCCCTGACAGCAAAATCTCCTGCCTCACAGTAGCCTTGGACAGAGAGACCATTCTTCTGGGCTTCAGCAACAGCCATGTTCTTATCACCTTGAAAACATCAAGTGATAAAGCCAAGATGAATTCCACCGAAAGAGACTTATTCGGAGAAGAATCTACTAGTAGTGAGGAAGAGCCTGAAGAAAGTTAAAAGCTAAATATATCACAGGTTTAAACAAATTCTTGACCACCTAGTATATTTTGTGGGGGAAGAATATGGGTGCAGCCACACAAGAGGTTATCCCACTTTGGGCAGCGTTATCTGCCCTGCAGTTGCCAGATGTTCACCCCACCCAGGGCAGGGTGGGCAGCCAGATAACACATGATGCATTCTCCAAAAAAACTAAGTGGGGGACGCATCACATGTTAGTGTTGCCCAAAGTGGGATGCTGCTGCCCAAAGTTGGTAAAAGGGCCTGCCTCCCATGTGGCCCGCCTGTGCATCCCTGCTGCAAGGTGGGGTCTGTAGATTGGGACCAGAAGAACATGCTGTGCCTACCTAACAGCTGATCATGGGGGTGGGGGGCTTGGAAAGAAGATGCACGCTCCTCCCAGGCCTCCATCCCCTGCGATCAGCTGTTAAACCACGGGGAAGAGAGCATGAGCTCTTCCCAGACCCCTCTCCCCACTGCCTAACAGCTGATCGCAGGCCAGGGAGGCCTGAGAGGAGCATATGCTCTCTTCTTAGGTCCTCCTCCCCCGTGATCAGCGAGGGGCCTGGGAGGAGCACAGGCGCTTGTCTCCCCTGCAACAGCTGGTCATGAGGGAGGAGGGCCTGCTCTTCTGGGCCCCTCCTCCCCCATCAGCTGTTTGGTTGGGGGCCTGGGAGGAGCACACATGCTTCTCCCACCTGCCAAACAGCTGACTGGGGGAGGGGGACCTGGGACAGTGTGCTCCCCTTCCACCCATCCAACAGCTGATTGGGGGCTGGGAGGAATGTGTACGCTCCTTCAAGACTTCCCCCCCCCCCCCCCCAATAAATAAATAGCAGCAGCAGACGCAATTCTGCAGTGCAGCAGGAGTCTGGGCAGCCAGCAAGGCATGAAGGAGCTAGCACTGGCCCCAGGGAAATAGAGTGTGTGGCCAGCTCTCTCTGCTGACCCAAGGTGTGGTAGTTGCAATTGCCCACCATAGAACACGTGGGGGATCGGGCCCACCCTAGCTCATGTGGCTGCACCCTTAGTGCCCAAATGCATCACAACCACTCTTATCTACATATTGTTTCTACACTAGCCTTGGGGTGCAATCCTCTGCCATTAAAGTCAATTGACTAATGGAGGACTGCATCCATAATAATGAAACCGGCTCATCATAATGACTCAAGTCAATTCCTGGAAAATCTCCATCAAAGTATAGTTTGCACTGTGGTTCTCTTGGCTTGCACACACCAGAAAACAAAACAAAAACCACCAGAGACCTTTACTCTTCCATTGTGACAAACCCTTGAAGTCCTTCCTTTAGCCGCTATGCAGATTTTAGGAGTTGAAATGAAGAACTCACAGGACCCAAACTGAGGCAAAAGATTATTTGAGAAAGTAAAGAGAGCATCTGAACATAAATTAGCTATTTGAATTTAGTAATTAATTCTACTATTATTATTATTATTATTATTATATACCTTTATAGCCTGCACCCTCCTGCTGATAGCAGCTTGGAGCAGCTCTCAATATAAAAAAATTAAAATATAAAATACAAAAAATACAGATAAAATAAATATACAACTACAAGACACCATAAATCCATATGGTGGATCAAAAATAAAAAGAACCCCCCCAGACACACACAAATAGTAAGAATTTCATAATCTCTTTATGCTCCAGTTTGACATGGGCAGCAGTGCATGTGTACTTTTTAAAAGCCTTATTTGCAATGTTCACATTTAACTTCTAACTTTATAGAACTGCTATGTTGAATTTGCAGGATTTTCTTTAAGAATACATTGTATGACATAACAGCAGTCTGACTGTGTAAAGTAAATTCATGGCCCTTGTAATCATCTTGCAATGAATGACACCAATTACAGATCTTTACTTATCTCTAATTGTTTTATTTATTCTTTCTTATGCAAGATTTGCAGCTATATTACTAGCTTTGCCTTAAATATAAGGGGCTGCCACAACTTCATTTTCTTATTTTTGGTTGCTGTCCAAGAGTTGCAGAGCTGCTAGGAATAAGTGCACAGGCAAGCAACCCTTGAATGTCAATGGTACCGTTCTCCTGTGTCATGTGCACTCAACTTAGTTATATTTTTAAAACTTAGAACCAAGAGACATAGGACAGACAAGAGCCATTTTAAAACTAGCACAACTGGGAAGGGGATTCGTGTAAGCTGGGTGGGATGGCTGTGGACCATCCACCCAAGTGGGGTGAGTCTGGAGAGATTCAAGAAGGCCAGAGATGTGTGCGCCCCCCTACCCATGCACGTTAGCATTCCTCCGCATGAAGCAGTATGGATTTTTCTCCAATGCTCTGCGAGTGGCCATGAGTGGGAGGTGTGGACCCCCCCCTCCCCACGCTGTCTTTAGATGGGCATCTGGATGTGTGTGGGATGGGTGGACCTGTGTGGTTGCATCTTGTTTAAAAATGGCTAAGGAAGGCCTTTAGCACTTTCCCCCATCTCCCAAAAGAATGAATGAACCAGTACTTTATAGTAATGATGTAGGAAGGGTTGGCAAAGGGGAGTGGGGGGAGGGGAAGAAACCACTTCATTAGCTGGCAACTGAAGAAATTGCTGCCATCACAACACATGCACAGTTTGAAAGTATGACACAAATATTAAGAATGGATAAGGAGGCTCAGGGGCGTAGCTAGGTTGGAATGGGCCCAGGGACAAGAAATGGACTTTGGGCCCCCTGCCCATCACCATAGACTGCCCTGTCCCTGTCCCTCCCCTCAATGTCCTTATTGCGTAAAACTGTCAACAAATGTACTTATTAAATTACATGTTATTTATTTAATAAAATTACAGGGTAAAGAAAACATGTACTCAGCTATTACAAGGGCCCTTCTGCCCTAGTCCACACTGTCTCCCTATCCCTCCACCCACTTCACCTCAGCATTCCATTCTTGGAACCCCTCCAGGGCTACTACCCCATCCCTAGCACTCCTCTTCTTCTGTCCCCATCCCGAGCCCTCAAACCTCCTCTCCCTCCCACTTAGCTGGACCCAGGGCCCATTACCTGACCCATGCAGCATACCATACCACAGCCACCAGTCCCATGCATACCACGCCCCGGTCCACCCCCACCACAAGCACGGCACGGGGACTCACCTGCTGCTGCTGCTGCTGTTGTCTGTATCCAAATGCCTCTGCTCCACTCCTGCCCCCTAATTCACCAACCAGCCCCCCATCTAATGCTCTATTTCCTACTGGCCTTTCTGACACCCCCCACCATGGTGACTCACATTCCAGCCCTCAGCTAGATTCCTAAGCAATCCCACTAATTGATTCCCTCCCACCTAGACCCCTAAACCTTCCCATCCAGCCTCTTTAAGTCACCTCAACTCTTTCCTCAGCCCCCTCGCCCCTCCCTATCCAGCCCCCAATCCTCTTTGCACATCCCTAGCACCCCCAAGCCAGCCCCTTATCTAGCCCCTTCTAACCCCTGCCCCCTCCCCAGCTAACCCCCAAACTACATTTCTGCCTCTGCACTTCCAAAGCTATCCCTTAGCTATCCCATAGTTCCCAGCCAGCCCCCCCAAGTAGCCCACAATCCAGCCTGCTTCTTCTTTGCCCCCAGTCTCCCCTAACTAGTCCTAAGCCAGACCCACATTTAGCCCCCTATTACCTCATAACTACATCTCCCAATCCCCTTCTCAGTTGCTATCCTCCAACACTCTTCCAAGCCAGCTGCCTAACACCCTCCCTAGCCCCCAACACTCAAAGCCAGCCCCTAGCCCCCTACTATCTCCTTAACTCCAACATCCAACCCTGACCCCCAACCAGCTCTCCATCTAGCTACCCCCCTCTCCCTAGCTATCCAACATCCCTCAACTCTTCCTAGCCCCTGTTCCCTAACACCCCAAACCACCTTCATCCTATCCATTCCCCCATGGCATGCAGTAGCTGGAGATAGCCTCTATCCACCCACCCCTAACTTGCCCAAGGCCCCCTACCTAGCTCTCCTCACCCCACTCTCCACCCCCAGTCCCCAAATAGTTCCTAGCCAGCCCCTCCTGAACTTTCCCTGGCCCTGCCCCCTAGCACCCACTCAGCTAGTCCCCCACTTCCTACACCACCCTCCCATCTAACACCTACAACCTCCTCCCCAGCAATTCCCCAGCCCCATAGCACCCCTCAGCGGCTCAGCCAGTCCCACACCTGTCTCCTAATACCCCCCATACAGCCCCCCACCTAACACCTTCTACACCCCATCCCCCCTACCTGTACTTCATGCCGGTGGCCCGACCAGTAGACTCCCGCTCCCACAGTAGAAAGGCGATGTGGGGTAAATTCTGCCCCAGAGCATGCAGTCCCACAGCTTCCAGAGCCCAGGCTCCCTTAAGGCCCTGGTGCCCCCTCATTTCCTCCTTGCCCCCCAGGGGCAGCTTGTCCCCGGCTCCCCTCTCCGCAGAGCCGGTCATCACTACTGTGGCTCCGGATATTTTGCTTGGTACAAGCGATTGAGACTTGCAGGCTTTACCCTGGGGGAGGGGGTCCGTTTAGGGGGACTCCGGGACCTGTCCGTCCCAGGTCACACAGACTGACTGCCTGTCTGTGTCTTGTTGGGTCGGTCGGGTTGTGGTCTCTGCAAGGTAGTGGTGGTGGTGGTGGGTCAGGGCAGCTCTCCTCTCAGCGCACAGACCCACAGTCACACTCACATGAGACTCACCTCAGCTCAGCCTCAGAGACTTCGAATCCTTGCCTGCCACTAGCTGTTTCCACCTGCCTTCCTTGTGCGCAGCCGCTGCTTGAGGAGAGACTGAGTACGGAACGCAGGCGCAGGCGCAGGCCGACTTCCACAATTCCCGTGCGGCCGCGGTGGGCAGGGACAAGCACATTGGCATCAGGAGGTGGAGCTTGAAGTTCGGCCCACAAGTCCACGCATTGGCATGGGCCCAGCGGGCCCCCCCACGCAAACCGGGCAGAACTTAATTTAAAAAAAAACACAAAAAAAACTCAGACACAGACAGGACAGGCATCTGGGCGGCTTAGCTGCCATAGGGATGGGCCCCCAGCCACGTCCTGGCTGTCCCTACGGTAGCTATGCCCTTGATGAGGCTTCTAAAACTTTTCTGCTAGAATGGCAGCTATTTATGCTTTGCTGGCTTAAATGATGCATTTTTAATTATCAGGGTGCATGCAGCTTGGCACAGGTATACGATGCATGTAGCTGAAGTATAATTATTTCAAGCCCAAGGAATGTATTGTTGTCTTAAGAACTTAGAAGAACCTTCAAAGCATGGAGGGTTTTTAGACTCCCTCTAAAGCAGCAGTCAACATGCATTACTTGGATGAACTGAACTTTATTGCTATAACAGCATAAACAACAGTAAAAGCCAAACTGTGTTAAGACTAATGATCCATCTAGCCCAGCATCCTTTCTAATAGCAGCCAGCTTCCGAGAAATGCACAGAAGGTCATAAGTTGACCTGTGTTCAGGAGGGGCGGGATACAAATGCAATAAATAAATAAATAAATAAATAAAGTTTGATCCATTTCCTGATGCTCACTCCCAGCAGTCAGGGATCTCACTACAACACCAACTGGATTTCTAGCTATTTATGGAGTTAATCTACAAGAATTTATCCAACCCTTTTTTAAATGGTTAGACTATTGGATTTCACAACATCCCCAGATAAGGAGTTCCACAGGCTGTGCGTTGAGTGGAAATAGTACTTTTTGTTTTAAACCAGTACCACCAGTTAATTTCATCAGTTGTCCCCCTAGTTCTAAGGCTGGGAGGTAGGTAACAGCTCTCCATGTACTTGCTTTGCACTACTCATGAGTTTGCAAATCCCTCTCTTGTGTCCTGTCAGTTATCTATGTAGAGCAAAGCGCTCCAGCCTAATATGGCTCTCCTCCTACAGAAGCCATTCCATACCTTTGACAATTCTTGTTTGCCTTCTCTGCACCTTTTCCAGTTCAGTCTGTTGTCGCTAAACTTATTCCGACACACCCCATTTTGAGATTTCGGTAGAACACCAGACAATGCAAAATATAAACCCTTCCCCATCTGCAGATAACACAATCCCCTTTTGACATCCCGACCTACACTTTGGGAGCCTCTGTCTGATGTCCTTTTTGAGACAGGGTAGCCAAAATTGCACACTATTAAAGATGCAGGAACATGATTTATATACTGATTTTAAGCAGGAGGGCTGGGGTACAAGACTTATATATTAAATAAAATAAATAATATATAGGGGTGTTCCATCCCTCCAATAATTTTCCCATCCCCCCCCCCCCCCCCCCCTCTTGCATCCAGTGTGGGGTTTTTACCCCCCCCCCATAATTCCTAACACTTTACCTTTGACTGCTGCTTTCTGTTGTTATCTATCCACAACAGTTCCAAGATGCCTTTCCTGAGTGGTAACAAATTACAATTCAACCCTGTATATTTATATTTAATTTTTTCTCCCCTAGGTGTATTACTTCCCATAGCTTGCATGACACCAGCACTTAATACTGTATTTACAAGAAAATAGTACAAAGTCAAAGCTGCTTTTAAGAAAAACATTACTGAGACCTTAACAGCCAGGCAAACAAACTGGCAAGTGACACAGACTACCTACCTTAGTGAGCTTGAAATGTTGTTGTAGTATTTAAGTGTCTATGGCTGTCACAAGTGTGGTGTGTTTTAGGAGTAGCTTCACTTTGTTTAGAGCCGTGTTTTGCACTTATGCTTTTTATAGTATGAAGAGTGGCAGAGCCATTAACTTCTCTCCTAAAACAGTGGGTATTTTCAGACATTACGAGATCACAGTCAACTACAGCGAACCACGGTCAATCCCATGGCGGGGCCAAAGCACCCTGAACATCTGTTCCACGGATGCCAGATTCACCACAGTCAATCCCCAGCTGGGGTCAAAATCAACCACGCTTCCGGAGCTCCGGCCTGGACCATGGGTGATTTCAGACGTTACGCGGTCCCGAGTCACCACAGTGGATTCCCACCGGTGGCGAGCCGCCCAACCAGCCCCCATGGTCAAAGAAGGCCCAGAACAGACGTGACGGGACCGGGACCACGGCAGGAAATCGGGCCATCAGATCATGGGCCGGGGCAGCACAACATACGTGACACCGATCCCCGCCATGGTCAAAACACCCAGAAGGCACCGGGGGAGGGGCGGGAGGCAGACATGGCCAAAAGAGGGCAAACAAAGCCAAAAGCGTCCACAGGGAATGCCCACACAAGGGAAACGGGAAGGGAGGGGGGAAGAGCCCCTGGGACAGTGGACACAACAGGCACAGGGAAAGCAAGGTCACAGTGGAACACACAGCACAAACACACGCCCGGACGCGCGCACACACGCAAGGGAAAAGAAGGGAAGGGGGGACACGGCAGGACAGACAACACACACGGCACAATGGGCACAGGGGGGAGAGAAAGGGGGCGGCGGCCCAGGGGCCAGGGCAGGACAAGGGGAATGGCAAACCAAACCCCCACAACAGCACAGCCCACATGGGCACCCCCACAGCAACACAGGTAGTCCCGGAACGGGGGGAATTCCAGGGGCACAGCACAGTCACAGTGGGAGGCCACACGGACCGGGGAGCAGACCGGGAACGGTCCAGGAGGCAGACAGGGATCACACGCGACGGCTAGGGTGCGATGGATGGCAAGGAGGCGAGATGGAGACGAAGAGCAGGGCAGCCGGGCCAGCAACATGATCCCCCCACCCCCGGGAGGTCGCCCAGAGCCCCAGTCCGGGGGCCTCGGAACCCCACGATCACACAGGTACCCGGGGGGGGGGTGTGCCTGTGTGACAGGGGGGGGACGGGCGGGCACAGGAGGGAGCGAGGCTGGAGCATGAAGGACAGTGGCACCCGGGCTGCCAGGGATCAGCACACAGTTCAGGATACAGCCGCAGGAGAAGGCAGTCACGTAGGGAAACACCTGTTGCCGAGGTGGATGGGGGGGGGCCTGTGGACGGGGCCCAGAGCCACAGGCAGGGGCAGGGGAACCCTAAGAAACAGCCAGCACAGCAGCAAGCCAGGAACATCAGGGAGGGAAGGGGCAGTGACCCGCGGAGGCGGGCGTGCACACCAGGGCCGGTATCCAGGGCCTGGAAGGCACGGGAGGAGCCTCACAGCCAGCTGCAGGGGGCCACGAAGGCCCACCAGGTGCACGAAGTGTGACCACTGAAGCATGCCCCGATGGAAGCCCAGCTCAGACATGTGGTGGGCAACCAGGTAGTAAGCCTCGAAGGGATCCTGAGCAGAGAGCCCCACCTGCACATCGGATCAGGACCACACACCAGCCAGCACTGCTGCCTCCGCTTCAGAGGACTCCGACAAGGCATAGTCCGCAGGTGGGGGCCACAGAAGGTGACCCAGCTCCAACAGGCAGTGATAGATCGCCCTGCGGGACCGCTGGTAACCTTGGGTCCTGTGAACACAGCCAAAGAAGGACACAGTCAGGGCAGGGGCCCCCTCCGACAGACAGGCCATGTAGCCAGACAGGCTGCACACAGAGAGGGCGGACACGGTCTCCGCCGCCGACCACCCCACATGTGAGCACCTCATCTCCGGGATGCACCCATCGGGAAAGGGACACAGGCCCAGCACCTCCGCATGCAGCTGGCAATCGCGGGCACTCACCACATGGCCGTAGTACCGCAGCCCAGAGCTCATACTCTCGTAGGCACCAATGAGGCTGTCCGGGCAGCTCAGGAGCAATTGCATGGCCAGGGAATGCCACAGGTCACACAGGGCCATGGTCTCACGGAAGGTCCAGCTACGCGGGGCACCTGGGGTGCTGGGGCCCACGAGCCCGGGGGAAGCGCGGCCAGACATGGTCCAGCAAGCACCTGATACTACACACAATGAAAGGGGGGCCCCACAATCCCTGGAGGGATGGGAGAGGAAGCCGGGGAGCTCCAAGGTCAAGCAATAAGTCCACAGGCCACAACATTGTACGGATATAGAACGAGGCGTGGGATGCGGACCCAGCCCAGCTGCTGAAACAGAGCACACACACAGGGCAGCCTACACACTAATCAGGGCGCTCAGGACAGCAGGCAGCCAACACAAAGACATGGGAGGTGATGACAGCAGGAATGCAACTAACTGCTGCCCACACACACCCGGCCGAGGGCATAACCAAGCACCATGCCCCCTGCCGGGAAGGCATGTGCGCGCATGGGGCCTCCTGCGGTCTCCCCGGCCCGCTTGCCCTGCAGGAGCCGGGCCTGGCAGTCAGGGGGCAGCCAGGGCGACCCGGGGCCCCGAGCCTGGTTGGCAGGACGCGACCGGGGGGCAGGCAACACCGTCCCAACCTACAACAGGTGCAGCCCCAACCCACCCGGGGTGCTGGTCACCATGGAGCTGGGCCGGTTGGGCACCTGCGGGATGCACCTAGCCATGTGCGTGGAGTGGTACTGCTCCCACACAGACTTCCTGTGCATCCAGACTGCTTCATGCTCCGGCCTCGCTCCTTCCTGTGCCCCCACCCCCCGGGTGCCTGTGTGACCGTGGGGTTGAGAGGTCCCCGAACTGGGGCTCCGGGCGCCCTCCTGGGGGGGGGGGGAATGTTGCTGGCCCAGCTGCCCTGCTCCTCGTCTCCGTCTCACCTCCTTGCCATCCATCGCACCCTAGCCGTCGTGTGTGATCCCTGTCTGCCTCCTGGACTGTTCCGGGGCCGCTCCCCAGTCCGTGTGGCCTCCCCCTGTGACTGTGCTGTGCCCCTGGGGTTCCACCCATCCCAGGACTGCCTGTGTTGCTGTGGGGGTGCCCATGTGGGCTGTGCTGTTGTGGGAGTTCAGGTTGCCGTTCAACTTGTTCTGCCCTGGCCTGCCTCCCCTTCTCTCCCCCTGTGCCCATTGCGCTGCCCCGGGGGCTCTTCTCCCTCTCCCCCCACCCCTTCCCGTTTCCCTTGTGTGGGCGTTTCCTGTGGGTGCTTTTGGCTTCGTTTGCCCTTTTTCAGCCATGTCTGCCTCCCGCCCCTCCCCGGTGCCTTATGGGTGTTTTGACCACACCCAGCGATCGGTGTCACGTCTGTTGCACTGACCTGGCCCGTGATCTGATGGCCCGATTTCCTGCCATGGGCCCGGTCCCATCACGTCTGTTCTGGGCCTTCTTTGACCATGGGGTCTGGTTGGGCGACTCGCCCCCGCTGGGAATCCACTGAGGTGACTCGAGGCCGTGTAACGTCTGAAATCACCCAGTGTCTTCCTTATACTTCATTCAGACCATCGGCATCAACGAGCAAGATCTTTCCACCCATGTCATTGTTTTGAAAGGTCACACTACATTTTATTTGAACCCTTTCCAGTTCCTCCATCTGGCCCCTGGACCCATGTCATACCTCAAAGTCCTGAAAGACTGAGCTCAAGGAAAGGGAGCAGAGAAGAGATAAGACAACACACAAGGACAGAAGACAGATCTATGCACTCAACTTCTATTTGGCCACAGGTAGGGAACCTAAGCCCCCTCACATCAGAGTGAAAAATCTATGGAGATTTTTCACTCTAATGTATTGCACAAGATAAAAATCTGCTTTCCTGTTTGTACCTCATGCTTATTTGCCTAATTAACGTAAGTTTCTTCCTAAAACTCAATTCAATTTTATTTTACATGCGTAGCCATAGGCCATTGCAAAGAACTATACAGTAAACAATAAACAATGTAATAAGAACATCTTTCAGTATGAAGTAAATAAAAACAATGAATAATATACAGGCAATAGCCTAAAACTAAACATTAAAATTGGAATTACCACAGAATCAGGGGGTTATAACAAATTCAGAAACTAACAACATATCCAATACACTTATATCCATCTCCGCATGTCAAATATACATCTAGTCGCTGTGAGTGTCATGGCTAACATTATTATTATAAGCATTTGTATAGCGCCAGCTGTGTACCTGGCGCTTTACAGAACAATGAGATAGACCGATCCCTGCCTACGGCTTACAATCTAATAGACACGGAGGGGGAAGACAGGGATAGGGGACATAGGGAGAGACAAGGGATAAAAACATTAAAGCAGATGCAAAGTCTCAGGTGCATGTGCTTGGCTTGGTTGCAGTTAGGCAGGAGTCAATGGGGAGGGCAGACGGTAAGTATTGAGCGGGAAGTTCTAACAGGTGTTGGGAAAGGCGGTAAGGAAGAGGTGGGGATTTTGAGAAGGGATTTGAATGTGCGGAGGGAGGGGGCGAGGCGGATGTGGGCAGGGAGGGAGTTCCAGGCACGGGGGGCAGCAAGGGAGAAGGGACGAAGGTGGTTAGGTGAGCAGGGCAGACGAGGGAGAGCAAGGGAGGGGACAGAGGAGGAGTGGAGAGTGCATGCAGGAGTGTGTAAGGAGACAAGGGCTGAGAGGTAAGGGGGAGCCAGGTTGTGAAGGGTTTTCTAAGTAAATACCAGGAGTTTGTGAAGGATGCGTGCGGGAAGGGAGAGCCAGTAAAGCGAGGAGAAGAGAGGCTGCACGTGGTCGAAGCGACGGGCCGAGTGGATGATCCTAGCAGCGGAGTTTTTGATGGAAATAAGTCGCGGCAGATGAGAGTGGGGGAGGCCAGTGAGGAGGTTGCAGTAGTCAAGGTGAGAGATGACCATGGCGTGAACAAGGGTCTTGGCTAAAGAAAGAGAAAAAGGGGCGAATCCGTGCAATGTTACAGAGGGCAAAGCGACAGGACCTGGCAATAGAGTCTATGTAAGGTTTGAAGGCAAGGTGAGTGTTGAAGACAAAGCCCAAGCTATGGGCTTGGGGGACAGGACGGATGGTGACCCCATCAATAAGGATGGAGAGGGAAGAGGGGGAGGAAGGGTAGGGAGGAAAAATAAGGAGTTCAGCCTTAGCCATGTTGAGCTTGAGCTGATGTCAGGACATCCAGGTGGAGATATCAGAGAGACAGTTGATGAGGCGAGCTTGGACAGAAGGGGAGAGAGAGGAGGAGGAGAGATAGAGTTGAGTGTCGTCAGCATAAAGGTGATATTGGAAGCCGTGGGAGGCAATGAGTTTGCCAAGGAACAGGGTGTAGATAGAGAAGAGGAGAGGGCCCAGGACAGAGCCTTGGGGAACCCCCACCAAGAGGGGGAGGGAGGAGGAGCTGGAATTGGGAAGAGACACATTAAAAGGAGCGGTCAGAGAGGTAGGAGGAGAACCAGTTAAGGACTGAGCCGCAGAAGCCTAGGGAGCGAAGACAGTCCAGTAGGAGTGAGTTGTCGACAGTGTCAAAGGCAGCAAAGAGGTCAAGGAGGACAAGAATGGAGTAGAGGCGCTTAGATTTAGTGACCAGTAGATTGTTGGTGATCTTGGCAAGGGCAGTTTCAGTGGAGTGAAGGAGGCGGAAGCCAGATTGGAGAGGGTTCAGGGATGAGTTGGCAGAGAGAAGATCCAGACAATGGGAGTAAACAACAACACCTTCTAGAAGCTTAGAGGCGAAGGGTAGGAGGGAGACCAGTCGGTAACTAGAGGGGTCAGAAGGGTCAAGGGTGGACTTTGAGGATGGGAGAGACAGTGGCATGTTTGAAGGCAGAGGGGAAGAAGCCAGTGGAAAGGGAGAGATTAATGACATGTAGAAGGCGGGGCCGACTGTGGGAGCAATGGTGGTCAGGAGGCGGGAGGGGATTGGGTCGAGAGGGCAGGTGGAGGGATTGGCGGGAGAGAGCAGAGAAATTTCCTTAAGGGAGGCAGGAGGAAAGGAGAGTGGGGGGAGAGGAGATGGGTGGGAAGGAATGTCCTGGTGGATCTTGTCAATCTTTGAGGTGACGAATGACGCAAGGTCCTGAGCAGAGAGGGAAGACGGTGGAGGGTGGCAGGGGGGCTTGAGAAGGGAGTCAAAGGTGGAGAAGAGGTGGCGAGGGTCACGAGAGTAGGATTCAACCCAGGAGGCATAGTAGTGTTGCCTCACCAAGGAGACAGCGGAAGAGAGGGAGAATTTGTAGTGGAGGAAGTCAGGGTGGGAGTGGGATTTGCGCCAGAAGCGTTCAGCAGCCCGGGTGCAGGAGCGGAGGGAGCTGATAGTAGGGGTGAGCCAAGGACAGGGGGTTTGGGGTTGAACAGGGCGGGAGGAGAGGGGGGCAAGAGTCGAGGCGAGAGAGGCGTTAAGAGATGACAGCGTCCGGGGTGGAGGAGAAGACGGCGGGAGAGGGAGGAGACGAAGTCTAAAGGGTTGACAGCCTGCAGATCACAGAAGGAGTGTGGAGCTGGGAAAGATGGGGGTTGGTGGGAGAGGTTGAAGGAAGCGAGGTGATGGTCGGATATGGGACAAAGGTCAAAGGAGAGGCCAGCAACAGGACAGTTTCTGGAGAAGAGGAGGTCAAGAGAGTGGCCGTCGCTGTGGGTGGGGGAATCAGTCCAGAGGTGGTGATCAAAAGGAGGTGGTTAGGGAGAGAAAGCGGGAGACAGAGGGCTGGGAAGGTGAATCAACATGAATGTTGAAGTCACCAAGAATGACTGAGATTCGAGGAAGTTTTAAACTGCAAAAACCGCTGGCAGCAATTTAGCACAAGAATAAGAAATTTTGCAACATTGGAGGTAATTTCTGAATCTAACTCAGAAAGAGCCAACTCCAACAATTTATTTATTTATTTCAATGGATTTATACCCCGCCCCTCCTGCAAAAGCAGCCCGGGGCAGCTGGAATCCAGCCTCTCAGGATATCCAAGGAGGGAGTTCAAAAATCTGATTCTCAACTTGTCATATAAATGACATCTAAAGAGAATGTGGTCAGTTGATTCCAGATTGTTGATCAAAGGGGCAAAGTCTGCAAGAAAAGGTAGTTCCATGGAAACGTCCCTCTAACACCTTAGTGGGGAGGGCGTTAAATCGAGCACACACAAACAGATATTTCCCACACGGAGAGACTAAAGATTTCAAATAAGATGCCATATTTCCTGGACGTAAAGGCAGGGAAAGATAGCAAGCCATATGCGGGGAAATCCAAATCCTGGCCATCTCATTTTGGCTATCCACGTCAGCCTGCCTTTGCAGAATTTCTGCCACAACAACAGATGGAGCTTTATTAATCAGATAGTCCTGAGAAAACCCAGTCTTAAGAACATAATCATTAATTGCTGTAAACCACTTGCCCCTATGTGAATCATCTAATAAGAATTTAACAAGGCCAAAACTTCAGCACCAAAACCCACAGAAGACCAACTCTTCTGGCCAGCCTCTAGCCTGATTGCTGACATGGGGGTACCCCTGGGGATCCTCATAAGCCCAAGGAACTTAGATTGAACCAAATTTAGGTCAAAAGAAGGGAGGCCAGAGTTCTGCACCATACAGAAATTGTGCCCTTACCTTACTGTTAAAAACCTTGATGGCTAAATCAAAAGCACTCCTACCTGAGCTCCCGAAGAATTTCCGAATAGCAAGGGACAGTCCCTTAGATGCCATAACTGCCCTATTATGTTCATTCCACCTCCCTGAAGCATGAAAGACCAAGGTATTTGAAACAGTTACTTGTTGAATAGCTTGACCATCTATACACCATTTCCAGCGCTTCCTGCTCTTAGAGAAAATTACCATTTTGGATTTCCTGTAATTAATAGAAAGTTTGTTAGAATTACAGTAATTTGAAAAGGCCGTCAATTCCCTGTTCAGGCCCACCCGAGTTTGAGACATTAGTGCAAGATCGTCCGCGTACAGGAGACAACCTATAAAATGAGATGCCAATTTAGGTGGAAAAAAAATTCTAGCTGGGCCATCAAGGGAATTACATTATTGAAAGAGAGGTTAAACAGGGCCGGGGCCAACACACAGCCCTGCCTAACCCCAGAAGTTGTAGAAATTTTGTCTGTAGTATGGCCATCACTGCTTGTCCTAACTACCAGAGAAGAGTCCTCGTGGAGACTCTGGAGGAGAAATAACAGCCTCTTATCTATAGAGGATTTACTTAACAGTATCAAAAGCTGATTTCAAATCTAGAAATGCCGCATAAAGCTGGCCATTTGCTTTCATATACTTTTCTATCAAGTGCTGTAATACTAAACAATGTTCAACAGTAGACCTCCCTTTTTGAAAACCTGCTGGTTCAGGATGAATAATTTTACTGTCTACCATCCAAAAATTTAGCTTAGTCAAAAGTAATTTGGCATAGATTTTGCAAACAATGCTTAAAAGGCTGATAGGCCCATAGTTGGCAGGATTGGCACGATCACCTTTTTTAACAACCGCTTTCCCCCATATTACTGGGACCCTTCCCAAGTTATTAATTGATGTGAATAGTGCAGATGAGGGGGACCCACCATTCCTTAAATGCTTTGATAAATTCAATAGGAATCAAGTCTAGGCCCAGGGCCTTATTATTCTTAAAGGTCACTATAAGGGAGGCAACCTCCGAGTCCGACACAGGAACACATTTGGGGAAACATTGTTTCCATTTGACTCCCTGTAATTCAGAAATTGTGTTAAGCCAGCAAACTGAGACAGAAGGTCCTTAGGATTCAGTTCAGATGGATGTAGCAAAATTTTATGGTTTTGCCAAGTTCAGTATGCAATAAGTCACCCATGTGTGATGGGTCATTTATCAAGAGCAGCTCTTTCAGCTACACAGCATGCATTGCCACACAGTGGATGTGTCTTTCGCTTACGGCTTGCTTTCTGCACCCAAACTTACAAGTATTACATCAAAGGGAGGTAGCTCATTTTGAAAAAAAACAAAACAAAAACCACCTCTCAGATACCACTCAGGAGAATGTCAAGTTCAGCTAAGAATGTCATCATCTCCCTCAGCCTCATCATAATAAACTCCAGCAGCATGGTCAGTTTTTCCAAAAAGTATCCTAAATTTCTACTGTGCTACAAAACCTAGAAGCCACACTGAATAAAACTTGGGCTGCTATGCTCCCTTATCACTCGTCATCCAAAGTCCAAAAAAGGAGCTTCAGTAAAGAATGGGAGTCACTTCAACAAACAGGAAGAACACACATCGCTACTTACCAGCTAGCAAAGAGAAATACAGCCAATATAAGGCTGCAACTGCTTGGCTCTGCTAGATTTAGAATGCAATACCGCATTAGAAAGTAGGGACCAGCAAAGTCTTTGGCACTGTACACAGCCAGTGTGTCATGCACACCATAAACTTTAGATCCTTTACCTCTTTGCAAGGTTCCTCTAAGATTGCTCTGCACCTGCACAAAAGATCAGCAGCAGCTTACCTTCTCCATATGAACTGCTCTCCTGCAAGGCAATACCCTGCTTAATTCATGCCTCATTACTTCTCATGATTGAGCAAAAATAGCTAATGGGTCCGATCTAAGCCCTGTGGATCCCCGCACGTGCATGGTTCCCGCAAGGCACAATGTGCCCGCAATTGGGATCCACGTGGTTTGTGTGTAGCTGTGCCCACGGGATCCACAGGGTTTGGGATCAGCTCCACCAACTTTGACCTTGTACTTGTGTCTTCAGTTGACAGTAAGTAGCGTTTTAACATGCTCGCTTTCTAGCTTAGACGAACAACTTAGAGCAGAGGTTCCAAGGTGGGGGACACAGGCCTGACTGAAGTTTCATAAACTTTGCATTGTCTTTGTTGCTGGGGTGTGTGTGTCTTTGTTGCTGGGGGGTGTGTGTCAGAGAAATGGGGTCAGGCAAGAAGTTTGGGAACCACTTATCTAGAGGTTGCCTATACACTCAGGTAGATATCACTGCATTACAGTTGCATGCTGTTTGTATTTCTAAGCTTTTCCCCACAATCAAAGGGCAAGTATTTATTGTTTAAAAACTCCACAAGCATGTATTTGACATCACAAGTCCCTGGGGGCAAGAAGCCATTCAAACTCCCATTAGACGTAGACTTTAATTCACTTCTGCCCCTGCATACATCTAAAGCTCAGAAAAGGAAGCCAACCCAGGGAGGATACCAGCAGAAAACAAGACTTTTTTTTAACCTCCACAAAAATTACTTTGAGTAGCTTTGCAAGATATCTGAAGTTGGGCAAGTGCTACTTCCCTTCCTACTCTGACCCAATTCAGGTTGTATGCAGTCAGGAGCAAGACCGTGGTACACAGCTTAAAAAAAACAGCCTTCCCACAGACCAGTACTTCCACACATGTTAAGGTGCTTGGAAGATCCCTCTCTGCTTGTCACAGACATACCCAGACAAAAGACACCAACCAAAGTCCAGGATATCAGCTAATAAAACCGACTCCCCAACAGTTACCAAGGCAGTTTAATATTGACATAAAAAGCATGAATTAGTTGTATTTCTTCCATAAATACTTAGGTCATAAGAAAGCCACTGAAAGGTGTTCGCTTTCTACCTTGGAAGACTATTTTACAATTACAGTTGAATTTCTGAATCCTGGATCCAGATACTGATGTTGCCATCAAGGATTTGAAGACTTAAAAGGGAAGGGACATGGGATAGTTGCATTCATTACAAATTTAGATTTTAATAACTGATTGACGTTGTGAAACAGTGTAAAAGTTTATTATCAGTCCTGTAACGTAACTAGTCCTTCAGTGTTTCCTCACCGTTATTTCACCATTTAAGACTAGTTGAGGGAATGCTTTTGAAACCAAAAAGCCAGAACTACTTCGAATTCCCTCTGCACAGTTCTGAGGCCACCATGTTTGAATTATTTGGTTATTCAGTACAGAAAATTAAACCATAGCAGGAAGTATAATAGCTTTTAATACTCCATTAATACTATAGATTAAAAATTATTGCATAGTCTTATGCATTTTTTCTAAAACATTGTTCTCTGCAAATTAAACAGTGTTTATATAAAAACAAGCAGTCCTTTAAAACTCAAGTGGCACTCACTACCTTGATCTTCTATCCTTTTTTGTTTTGTCAGTACATTTGTCCATAGTTTTCTCATTGTCTCCTCTGCACTTGGGGCAATACCACTTCCCCTTTGGTTTATAGGTAAGTCCAACACATGAAAAATGAAACCACTCTATAGGGCACTGTTCATTGTCACATCCTATCATTTCTCCGTAAGACACTTGGTCACACAGACAATAAGTTGGTTCATCAGGGTCTATTGCAAATTCTACCGGTGAAGCTTCCCTTTCCTGTTTAGCCTTAGAGCGTTTCTTTTTCTTGGCCGATTTAGATTTCTTTTCTTTAGGTGGCTGATCATCACAGTCTTCAAGCCCGTTTGCTAAGTGACACATATCACGGCTTTCACTGGTCCGCTGCCGACGGGGCCTTCGTGAAGATCTCTCTGGTTGGCAGGATTCCACTTTTGCCTTTTCCAGAGGCTTTTCGTTTTCGGACAGATCTTGGAAACACTGAGAGTGGGCTTCAATTTGTCGGGCTCTATTCTCCACCAGTTCTAGCATCTGAGTAACTATTTGAATTTTCTCATCCCCAAGCTCTTGGCTAGTAATCAGTGCTCGTTGAAGATGTTGTTGCAGACGTTTGTGTTGAACAGGGTCCTCTTCTGCCTTGTATTTCTCAAAGACTTCATCAATTTCTTTTAATGCTTCTATAAAAAACATAAAAAGTATGTCAGAAAAATAAGGCTTGGAGGAAAACAGTTCTGCATCGCACCATGAAATACCCTCAAATCTTTCACACAATGGTTTAATCTTGCTATATACTTGAAATTTAAAATATAGCATACGCTAGGGATGAGATTCAACAAGTTAATTCCACTTTAACTTCTTTAGCCAAGAACACTGATTTGTGACCAAGACCATAATTGTTTTCAACAGATTTTGGAGGGGGGGGGGGGGGGGGGGGGGGGGGGGGGGGGGGCAAGGAAGGAAGGATTGCAAAGCTAAGGAATCACTGGGTAATTTTCATACAAGAACAAGTACTGGCAAAGAATGCCTGGTATAAGATTACAATAATTCCATTAAGACTTCCGAGTTTAAGTTTTTCTCCTTAGAGAACCCACCTACAATGGAAAGGGATTGAGGGGGCAGTTTAAGGGACATTCAGACATCAAGTTTAACTTTTCCTTAAGTGGACTTAAGCCTAGATTTTTTAAACTCCAGCAGTCACAAGCTCGAAATCTAACAATTAGGCTAAATAAATGCCAAATGTAAGCCAGTAAGTACACCTGCACAATGGTGTGCAGTTATTTAAGTTAGTTAGCTAAAGTTTATTTAGGCCTTAGCTTATGCCATAGCCACTACAAATTTAAAAACCACATATATAATACATAAATAAGCACAACAACACATTAAATAAACCAGTCACTGAGATAAGAGTACAAACATGAAGAACCTTAATCCCTAAACCAGGGCAACCAAAAAATATTTGCCCATGAACTGGCACTTAGAATATACTCATTCCCTGATGGTGTGCAGGTTTGATTTATTTGAATTAAACTGGTGTAACTTATGCTTAACCAAGGCCTTCAACTGAATGTGTTTTAAAGCAGGAGGCAAGTCTTTCTTATTATAGGATTCATAGTCAGTGAAATTCTCTTGGGCAATTTACCACTGCATGCTTACATGGCTACACAGACTCTACTCTAAGTTGTCCCAAGATAAGCATTGGAGGTGAGCCTGACCCTGAAGCAAAGTACGCTCGGTTAGCAGCTTTCATGTTGCCTCCCAAGAACATTTTTACCATATCTTTTTGTGCAATCCACTACAGGTAAGGTATAGACCCCATTAGAGAGTAAACAAATCAGACGGAATGTGCTAATAAAGACACAGTGTGATGCACTTTTGAAGAGGTCAGCTGACAAGGAGCACAGATGAACCTGACCCTATGTTGTAAGGGTAGCCAAACAACAGTTTGCTTACCAGCACTCTGTAGTATGGTACCCCAACTGTGGTACTTGCTGCCACGAGACCACCCCCAGGCTGCCTCAGATGGGCTGCGTGGCACGCACAAAAGAGGACCCATGAGTATGGCCAAGCTGTGAGAGAGCTAGGACCCATGTGTGCACCCACGCCCTACTGCTCTCTCTACCACCAGTGGCCGTTTGTCCATGTCTGTGCAAGAACATACGAGTGTGTGCACGTGATGCCACATGAGAGTGTATGTACATGTGTATGAGGGATAAACAATAGATGTATAAAGTGTGTCTTGTGGCTCCTGGTCATATGAGGATTCTGGAAGCAGCTTGGGGGAGGGGGGGGTGTTTGAAAACTTTGGCAACTCCTGCTACATAAATAGTGCAGGACTTTAATAAGTTAACCAAAAATAAGGCTGTAGTCTGTGGAAGGGTCTGTTTGTGTAAGCAGACGATTACTGTGAATACAGTGCAGCCGTGAGACTGTATGCACAGGTGTCAGTCACGCCACTGGGAAGCCGCTGGTGGAAGCAACTAGAGGTTTTTCTCCAGGCAGTCTCCGATCTGTCCTGCTCGCCTAGACAGTATATTAACCCCTCCTGCCCAGGGGACGAGGACAGTAACCTGCCAGTCTAAGAAGGGAGCAGGACCCCGAGCAGCGGCGGGGCGCTGAAGGACTCCGCCGCCGCCGCATGACTCCAGGCTGCCTCCGGGGCAGGAGTCGAGCTGAGGGGTTGCCCCTTTCAGCTAAGGGGCATCGGCAGGGGGGCCCGCCTAGCCTGGACACGGCACCTCACAGGGAGGGGGAGCCGCTCGCCTTCCCTGCCCCTGCGAGCGGGGGGGGCGCGCAAAGGAGTCCCTCCCTCTTGGCTCCACTTGGGCCTCGGTAGCTCTCCCCCCGCCAGGGCAGGCAAGGCCAAGGATCCCCCCATTCCCCGCCCCTCCCCGCCCGCCCGCCCGGCAAGGCCATGGACCCGCTTCCCCGCCCCCGGCACTGACCCCGGCAGCGCGTGTCCATCTCGCGGAGAAGCGAGGCGAGTCTCTGCATGTCGAGGGGCAGCGACTCCACGCACTCCAGATACTCCTGGACGTAGCGCGCCAGCAGCCGCTCCGCCCCGCCCGGCCCTACCGGGCTCCCTGCGCCCGGCCCCACCGCTGCCGCCGCCGCCGGCTGCCCCGGGCCCCCCAGCATCATCCCCGCCGGCCCAGCGCTGCAGCGCCCGTCCCGGCCCAGGAGCCCCACCCGGCCTTCCCCGGAGCCCCCTGGCGGCAGCGGCGCTGATCCCCGCGTAGAGGGAGAACGGACGGGCCCAGGTTTCAGCCACTGCTGTTGCCGAGGCAAAAATACCACTTGGAGCCCCCGCCCCTGGCCAGTACGTTGTGCGCATGCGTGAGGCCCTGCCCTTATAAGGGGTGGCTGGTGGAGCTGAGCGGGGTTCACATTCTCCCGCCTTCCCCACGCGAGCGTTCTTATTGGCTATGGGGCTGAGCGTGAAAGGAGAACGAGTTAGGGACGGGGCTCTCTTAAAGAGAAAGTAGCACCTCTTTCCCAACAGCACTTGAGTGCTTCTCCCTTCCGCGTACAAAGCTGTGACCGAGAGCTCCACCCCCTCCCTAGCCCGGGTCCCACCGAGCGTCACTGCCACGCCCCCCACGCACGCGTCAGTGCAGGCGAGGCTGTGACTCGTTCAGTGTCATTGTTATTGTGTGTGTGTGTGTGTGTGTGTTCCAGTGCGATTGTCAGTCTGTAGCTGCAGCTCTCTTGGATTAAAAAGCCAGTGAGCTAAACCAGAGGTTCCGAAACTGGGAGATGGGACCCAGGCCCATAAAGGGGACGTGCGGGGAGTTTAAGGGGCCCTGCTTCTCTGTAATTTCTCCCTTACCCATATAAATAAAACATGTGCCAGGTTTCCCCCGCTCAGTTTCTTACTCAGAAAAAGGTTGCTGTTTGCCGTGTATTGCTGTCCCATTGCTGTTTGCTGTGTATTGTATGTCTCTCTTGCTAGCTGGCCTCACAAATTCTATTTCATTTTCAAAATGCAGATGGGCAGGTTCCCACAAAATTTGGGCTACCCTTGGGCTAAGCTACCTTTTACTTTATCTACCCAGTCACTTACATCAGTGCAAAGTAAAGAGGAAATGCTACCAAGTCAGAATGGTAATACTTTATTCACTTTGCGCAAGATGCACGGGAATTGAAAATCAGCCCCTTTGATTATCTAGCCCCACTAGGGGCTATATAGTTAAAAGCAGGACCACGTTCCATTCTAAACACTGAAATTTAAAAGCCCTTTTAAAAATAAATGGCTTGAGCTTTTAAAATTTATTTTAATTGTTCTCATTTGGTGGAATAGTTATATATTGAAAATTTGAAGCAGATCCATCACGGCAATGAAAAGTTACACGGATTTAAAAGTTAATTGGTAGTGGTCAATTTTAAAATGTCCTGACTTTTTGTTGTGGTTCATATCTTCCTTGCCTTTGTTAGTTGAGCCCCCAAATTTCACAGGCATGTAGCCTGAGATATCAAAGAAGTGCTGTTGTGGGCTGGTGGTGTTTAGTGAAGGCAAAGAAGAGTTATTAAACATTAAGAATTTAGTTCTAGCACATGTGGGCTTGATCACACACTGAACGCGACTTGACTACAAAGCAGTGTAAATAAACTGCCTGATCAGTTGGCAGGGAAGGACCCTCCATCCCCTCCCCTCCAGAAGGCACAAGCCAAACTCCACCAGATGACAAATGTCCTGCAGCGCGATGGTCTCCCTTGCATCCAATGGTAGTGGCATTCCTGACAGGTCATACCCATCATGTGTGGACAAGGGATCTGCCAGAAGTTGTTGAATATTATCTCTAAGCTACAGTTCACCCAATAACAACGTTCCACAGACATCCCACAGCAAGCTGTCAGTGTCCAGTGAGGATGACCAGCAAATCTGAGCGAAAAAGGCACCTGGGCTGCAACCATATGTCTTCCTGCCCCAAAGCTGATACATAAGTCAGCCACACACCCCAGGAATGCTATGAGCTCTCCCTTATTGAGGATACTAACTGTGGCCCCTCATTGCTATAGAAACACCCTGCCAACTAAGTGGGAGGGGACATGCAACCACAAGGCATCAGAACCCCCTCCCCAGCCGACTAGAGGAGAATGGACAGGGGGGAGTCTCACATTTTAAGTTGTGAGGAAAGTGTTGAATTTAAAGTTCTGATGCTCATTCATTCAACAAGGTGGAGCGAGGGGAGGAGTTTGCAACGGTGCTGAGCGCTTGTCAGAGAGGAGGCTCAGTGCTTGTTGAATGGGTGGGGAGAAGTCTTGCATTTTAACTTGCGAGAGGAGTGTCGGATTTAAAGTTCCGACATTCCTTCATTCCACAAGCTGGATTGGAAGGAGAATTTCCCTTGCAATGACACTCAGCGCTTCACAGAAAGGAGGCTCAGTGCTAGTTTTTAATGCAGCCTCATACAGGTGATTCGAGCAGTTACCTGGGTGAAGTCCAGCTACACTTGTCCCCAGATTGCCTCCTCAGCCCAATCTGACAAGACTGTGGGCAGCAGCACCAGCTCCTGTCCCTGCATAGTGAGCTCCAGGTGTCTGAAGGGCCTGCTGCACTACCCTATGCTTGGCCTCAACCTGACAGTCCCACCTTGTAGGGAAAGTAGGAGAAGGGCATAATGGCTCCCAGCTCTTCCTCCAGGCTCCCCAACTGTCTCCCTGCTGGAGACAGACCGACACAATGAGCACCACAAAAAAGTCAGACAAACACTGGGAAACAAAGATTAATCAGGTCTTCCTTTATAGCAGAAATTTCCCCACCTCCTTTTTGCTTTTTCCTCAGACATTCAAAGACAAAGTAGCCCTCTGTATCCACTTTTTCATTACCACATTGTTTTCAGATTATTATTATTAGAGCGCAGGAGCATTCTATTAGTTAAGGTGCATTGCACTCATTATAAAGCCCCAACATTCTATTTGCTGTAAAACTGGCATGATTAAAGTTAGGATAGTGACATTTGTAGTGGGGGATCACTGGGGTAAATGGTTCATGTTTTCAAATTTCAGCCAAATCGGTTGAATAACAGCTGAGATATTGCAGTTTAAAAACAGTTCTTTGACGCCTGTTTTTTCAAAAGTCCGACTGTCTTGATCTGGGCAGGGTAAAGGTGTTTTAGTATTGTATGGGAGGAACTGAAAGCTTTTTAGGAAATTTAAGGAGGCTGCCAGGGGGTGCCTTTGGCATTTAAAAAAATATATGATTAGTAGTTTTTAAGTTATGACCTCTTGTAAAACCCCATGTTAGCCTATGGGGATGGTGCGGTGCTGTGTATATTAGAATGTTGATGAATTGAATGAATTTCCTGGCAGTAGCCTGGGCAGTGGAGAGGAGAGGGAAGAACTGACACCACCCTCCCCGCCCACCTGCCCGCCATGGAGGGACTACAAAGTTTAAAATATACTTTAAAATACCCCCTCTCCCCCATTGCCAGTAAGGGGGGAAACAAACACAGCACCCCCTATCTGCCCAAGCATTACCATCTTCCTCCCATCCCTCTACTTGTCTGCTTCTGTTCCTGGACCTGGAACTGCTGCTGATGTGGCTGGTTCGGTCCTGGTGGGTACTGTAGCCAGGTCTCGGTGGAGACGGTGGGGTGAGGAACCCGGGTTTGGCGCTGCCGCCCAATGAGCAAGCATTCCGAGCCCCCTGGAGCTGCTTCAACCATCACTACTCTAAACCTGGAGCTTCCACCACTGCTCTGGACCTGGAGCTCCCGCTGTGCTGCCACACCTTCTGCTGCTGCTGCCACTGCCTCCACTCTGAACCTGCTACACTGCTTGGCTATAGTCTGCTACATGTGGCGACAGCAGCAGCAGTTCCAGCTCCAGGAGCTTCGCCGCCAGCTCTTCCAGCTCCAGAGGGCCCAGGGCACCGAGACTCCAAGGTAAGGTGCGGGGCGGGGTGCAGGTGAGGAGCTGGCAAGTGTGTGTATGTGTGCATGTGTATAGTCTGCATGTGTGTATATAGTCTGTGTGCGTGTGTATAGTGTTGGTGTGTGTGTGTGTGTCTGTGTGTGTGTGATGGGATTGGTGCTCAGTACCCCACTCTAGGCTGTTGTGATTCAGTTTCCCTGGCTTGCAGCTCTCCCTGGATCAGCTCTCTCTCTCGAACTGATTGAGCCTGCAACGGAGAAACCTCGTCACCTTTTCAGCCAGAGTTTCCATTTACCTTTTTGTTAGACCTGTAGTCTACATATAGCCCAGTATCTCCTTGTGACAGTGTGTATAGTCTGTGTGGTGTGTATGTATAGTTTGTCTGTGGTGTGTGTGTGTGTGTGTGTATAGTCTCTGTGTGTAGTGTGTAGTCTGTGTATGTGTTTAGTCTGTTTGTATAGTCTCTGTGTGCATAGTCTGTGTGCATGTGTATAGTGTCTGTGTGTGTAGTCTGTGTATGTGTGTAGTGTGTGTGTGTAGTCTCTGTATGTAGTCTTCGTAGTCTGTGTGTGTGTGTATAGTCTGTGTGCAGTCTGTGCATGTATATTGTGTGTGTATGTGTATAGTCTGTTTGTGTGTATAGTGTGTGTGCTGTCTGTGTGTGTATAGTGTGTGTGCAGTCTGTGTAGTTGTGTGTGTGTGTGTAGTCTGTGTGTGGATAGTGTGTGCTGTCTATGCATGTATAGTCTGTTGATGTTATGGTATGGAATATAGATAACAAATTGTATTCATTTTAAAAATCAGTTGTACAAATTTATGTTAACCCCCCCCCCCCCCGATCTAACTCCTATACCTGGCACGTACACAGTTTATAATCTATTAAAATGCTGTCCTTGGTAGTGCTATAAAGGTAATACTTTTTCACAGATGAACCATTCTTGTTTCTTGAGCAACTTTTCTAGTATGAGGTCTGGCAAAAACATGACTCCCTGTAACTTCACATGAAGTTCTCTTAGCATCTAAGCTACACTTGAGGGTCTCTATTCCGTTCTTGTCCTGCTCAACCTCTCTTCTGCCTTTGACACTATTGACCATGGCCGTCGCTTTGCTCTCTTGGTTTCCAGGACTTGGTTCCTGACTGGTTCTCTTCATCTCTCTCAAACTGCTCCTTCAATGGCTGTTTTCACATTTTCATCCCCCCCACCACCACTGAGTGTTCTGGCGGGCGTGCAGTGGGTGGGTGGGGGGTCCATGGAAGTGGGCCGGTGGGGGGATGGGTGTGTGTCTGAACACCACGGGCGGTGGGTGTTTATGTGTGCATGCTCCCGGAGCACACCCACCTACACCCATTACCCACCTATCTCCACCCATGGGGTGGGTGGGTGTCTGTGTAAAGGGAGCATTTACACGGACACACCCACCTCCACCCACTGCGGCAGCACACTCATCCCCCTCCCACTGAAAACGGCCAGTCTCTCTTTGCTGGTACCAGGATTACATCACCCCCCACCCCCCCACCCGGAGTTCCCCAAGGCTCTGTCCTGGACCCTCAGCTACCTTTATCCTCTTTCTTTGGTCAAACTCATTGAATCTCATGGCTTCCAGTATCACCTGTAATTTGCCAAATCCCAAGAAACAACATGACAGGGCATTGGTCTTCCTTGTGCTGTTGACATTTGACCAATTTGTTGCAAATAGGCCGGCTATATACAGCCTTAGAATGCTTGACTTCTTAAGCAGTAATAATCTCTCCCCACTGCACAGTTTGGGTGTCAATACCTCCCACTCTCTCGGGGCAACGTAGCGCCTCCTGCTAAAAGTTACAGGCGTTCTCAGAGTGAGCCCCGTTGTGTTGGTGCAGCAGCGGACTGCACTACCTGCGTTACTATGAGGGTGACAGGCAGCCCCTCCCGCGCACACTCGCTCGGCCCTAAGGGCTTCTTAGCGGGAGATTGTGAGCTTGCGAGAGAGGATACTACACGCTCAAGGAGCATGTGGCACTCTCTGCCCGGGGTCCGGGGACTTTCCCCTAGGCGGGCACGGAGCCCAGGAGGAACAAACATCCTCAGCATGTAGCCTAGATAGCAGGTCTTTGAAACGCCTTATATTCTATTTCGTCCCTGCCTGCTTATATACCCCCCACAGCCTCACTATTTGTAGGTCATGGCGAGCACTATGAGACTTGATCCAACTTCCCCATCATTTCACAATTGCGAAAAGCCGCTACATACTCAGTGGGATACGACGGTTGCGCCATTCCCAAATTCTGATCCCGAGAAAGGTCGCTGCTCCCTGCTACCAACTGGGGACCAATATCTACCCGAGAAGCTCGCGCGCCCCAAGCAAATAGCGTTGAATATATTATGCAAATCTTCAGCCCTCCCCCCCAGTCTCATTCTTCGCAAGGGGCGGCGCCGGGGATTGAGGGAACGAGGCTAGTTCTGGGAGGAATGTTTCATCTCCCTGGAGAGTAGTAGTGCATGGTTCCGTGCTGGGGACGCTGCGGGGGGCCTGGGCAGGCAGGGAGATGTTAGTCTCGCGCGGCGCTCTGAGAGCAAGGTTTTTGCACTGGCCTGGCAGCTCGCAGGCTGGAGGGCTTTGCCTTCTGCTTGTCACTCGCTTTGCCCCCAGATCCCTGTGCTGCTCTTCTCCTGCACCGCATCCCTCGCCAGCCAGCGCGCCTTCTTGGAGGATTATGCGTAAACTGGGGAAGGTCAGGCATTTAAAAAGCGAAGCCCACCCCGAAAGCTGCCCTGAATCAGTGGGAGCTGCGAACGTGCGTGGGCTAAATCTGGCCGGGGGAGCTTTTAGTGAATGAATCCTATGCCCTCCGTTAGCATCCTGCCCCCTTGCAGAAGGTCGATGTCGAGCCAATAGGTCGTTTCCATTTATAAACGGAGTGGCTATTACATGCTAACACACACACACACACACCCTTTCTTCCCTGCCACGTTAAGGCTGTTTTAAAGCAAGCGCCTCCCCACACATTATACATAGTGCAGGGCTGCTTAGGGCGCCAATGCGGCCCTGCAATCTGCGTGATGGGTGGGGAAACGCTTGTCTAAAAAAAACCCTAGAGCGCTCCCTTCATCCTGCGTGGGGCTGCTGAAAATTGACAGCTCCGCGCAAGTGTCAACTGCACACAACCACATAAAAAAACAGGATAGAAAATCTCAACACACCGCCATCTAATGTAGGACAGAGGAATAACACCCAGGTAACAGATCCTTTTTGAAGTACATCACTTTTTGTCGCAATTTGTCAGTCTTACTCCAGCCATACCTTGCAATCTGGTGGACTATTTTGTTACAGAATGACTCACAGGTTCTGATGTTGGGTCAGAAACATGTTTTTATCCCTCGAGCTTATCTTCAGCTTTCCTTAACTGAATATTTTAGTTTAGTGCCCTAAAAGGCCAGAATATGGGCTCATTACTAACTAACCTTGTTACTTCTATTTACTAACCATATAGTCGGTACAAAGTGTTTCAACTCTCCTGAGAGTCCCTGGAGATGAAAAGTTAAGCAGGTTTACTATTTAGCAAGTATAATAATGGACAGTAATGACTTTGGCAGGCCTGATCCTAAACCCTGCACACACCACCATATGCAAGTGTGCATGGTTGTGTACAAATATTTGTGCAAGCATTGCATGCAACGTGTTCAGAGTTATGCTGCCTGAATCACATTTTTTCAAGATCCAGACCTAAGATTTCTGGACTGAGTGTACCTTTTGATCTTTCCCAACAGAACACTTTGATAAGTACTCAAAGATTAAGGTAATGGAATCTATAATAGCATAGTTTCCTCAGTTTGAAGGTTGGTGGCATAATGACCATCTCTTTCCACAGCTGTCTCTCTGGTGTGAAACATTTTGTTTGATTAATCCTCATTTCCAGTATAGTCTTCAAACATGATTTATATTTATTTAAAACAACCAGTCTGTATTGCTTGTTTTTTCACCAGAAAAGCAGTTAACTTTTTTGAACCTCAGTTTTAAAAAAAAAAAAAAAAAGTCAGAAGCAAAATTAAGGTTTAAAAATGTTATATTTAGTAACATAACTTCTCCCCCCCGTTAATAAAATACAGGTGTGTACATTTCTTTTAACACAGTTCAAACAGATGTTATATTTTCAAATATTTTTTTATTTTTGAGGTTATAAAGCATTCACAGTTGTATTGTACCCACATGCTATGCTTGTTGTAATATGTCTAAAAGAGACGTATTCATTTTTGGTTAGTAGAGTACCTACAGTCCTAGTGGGTTTTGCCAAGTACAAGCATTTCAGAAAAAGTATGTTTATTACTGCTGTTGCTGCACAAGTAGAGGTAGATGGTCTCTTCCTGGGGGTAGGCAGGTGGTTTGGGTTTGATTTAAGCAAGCAAGCAAAAGGTTATTGCACTACAGAATCTTAAAATAATTACATTAGAAAAATACAACATCCTCTTCAGCATAAAGAGTTTGAAAACAAGAGGCTACTTAGAAAAAACAATCCTCTAGCTGTTTAGCAATAGACCTTAACACCAGTACAGGTCCAGCTGAAGTGAACAGGATTCACACCAGCACCAAAAGGCCAGAGAACCTGCAGTACATAACTCTATGCCATATTTATAAAACTTGAACTCACATTAATGTGTTTTCCCATTGATTCTGGAACCTTTAATTATTTTAAGGCTTCAATCCTAAAAGCATTGCATCAATATGACATTCTGCGGACCAGAGCCTGAATTTTGAGTTGAGTCCATTGATTGAATAACTAGGTACAGCATATTCTACAAAAATCAAAGTCGAGTCCAGAATTACTTGCAAATTATTTTTGCAACATCAGGAATAAATTTGCATTCACTATTGTCTAATTTGCCATTTTTCATGGAGTCATTTTTTAGTATAAAACTGAATGATTCATACAAAGTAGTTTTGCTCCTGATCTGTGAAATCCCCTCCCCCCCAGCTGCTCTATTGTGCTTATGAACACATACACCAAATAGGTGTATGCATCATTGCCAGGGACCCACGTTTACTGCATTTTCCCCATTGGCAGCAATGAAAAATACAGTGAATGTAGGTCCATAATTGCTCAAAAGCCCTACAAACTTGTGTAAAAACTGGCGATATTTTTGCATTTCACTTTAAAATACGTTTTAGCATAAATATATCAGTGGGACTGTACAGGCTGTTTAGATCAAGAGAGTGACAAAGGCCCTTTTCATGCAAGATGCCCTCACCCATCTCCAGAGTTTCGCTGCGTGGAGGCACCCCTTGTGAATGCCTTGGGGGATGTGAGGGTGCATGTGTGCTCCCGTGCTATACCCATCTCCACCCATAGAGCAATGGGTTCCAATGCCCGATACTCTGTGGGTGGAGGTGGGTTGAGATGGGTGTGCGCCTGTGGAAAGGGGTGCACACCCACCTCCACCCACCGTGGCTGCACAGCCGTTTAAAAACAGCCAGAAAATTCCATCTCAGAATGTTGTGCTGTGAGAATAATGGAAATTCATTTAATCTGTATGCCTATGCAAAATGGGGATATATACCCACCTCTGCAAAGCTTCCAACACCTCTGGGAGCTGGGTACCAAGTACACCTAAAGTGACTTTAAGTATAGTTATAAACATGTGCTGAAAATAGTACTTAAGGACAAGTAGTTTCAACTCCCAATATACCCTGCAGTTGTCTGGTAACTACCTAAATAATACGACCACAGAAGAAAAACATCTGAGTACTACTTTCACCTACTCTATAGCATTCCTGCTCATTCACTAGCTCTATTCCCCCATCTACTTCTGGGCTAGTATGCAGGTGGGTTTGCTTGGCAAATAATTGGGCTTTGCAATAGGAAAGATGGGCACTCAAAAAGGGAAGGAGATGGGAGTGTGTATCCAGGGAATTCTTTCAGGTTGGGGTAGCAGGTGTGAAGAGAAGGAAAACTGGGAGTAATTTAAAGTGTGTCAGAATTTAGGCATGCCTGTCTTGATAGATTAAAAGTAAAGCCATGTAAAACATTTATTTGTAGTATGTTAACAAGATGTGCTATTTAAAGTAGTTAACTTATTTGATTTCTATGAAAACAAAAGTTATTGTCTGTCACATATACGTGTATTTTTTTTTTTAAAGTACTTACAGAATAGAAAATTCTGCTTTAATTATCTTTCAAGTGCACAGGTACGAAGTATGTACTCCTTAAAGTACTTTAATCACTTATGCACTTAAGAAATGCATTGTGTAATTGACTTCAATCATTTTATTTATTCTAGTGAACTTAAAAAATATCTAGGAAAAGCTACAATTATGTGGTTTTCTTGGATTGCTAGTTAATTGGATAGGCAGATTTCAGGCACCACTAAAGTCAGCTATAAAGCCTGCAGCTGCTATTGGAGACAACAGATTTCCAATTTAGGGTTCCTGACATAAGCCGTGTCAGGGTTATGGGGCTCCCTGGGGCTCCCACTGAAGTCAATGGCTAAACATCCATTGATTTGTATGGAGCTGGAGTGTGCTCCTGGTCTATAGTAAACATTTACTCATCATAATACTGTTTATTCATCCACAGGGCTGTAAAAATCCACTTGCCTGCTTACCTCTGATGAGTATACTTTTTGAGCTGGTGAATGGATTTTTACAGCTTTGGGCTCTCTTCTTCATTGCAAGTCCCCACCTGGTGAGAAGACTTTTACACCTGGCTAGTAAAAGTATGAATATATAGACTTGTTCATCTAGGGATCTCGAAAAGCTTAATGATTAAATTTCAATGCACCTATGTTATGGACTGAAAAGTTAAATGGCTTGCACAAGGTTAAAATGGCATCAGCAAAGCAGGAACATAATTTGCAAGTTCTCTAACTCAGTACTGTGCCCTGCAAAGAGAAAATTGCTTTTCTTTACAGGAGAAATAGCTAGCAAAAATTCTAACTTGTTCAGAGATCCCTTTTTAGTTAATGCTTGTTCACGAAATTTGTTATATCAGGGCCTAATTGTTCACTTGTTCTGAACACAGAACTTATGCAAGACAGTAACTAATACCTTTATTTCAACAGGCAAAACAGCTACAAGAGGATTAGTACTTCAGTGTTCACTTTGACCATTTTAATATGCTAATGTAAAATGAAATGCACATGCAATAATATGACTAAAACATTCCACCTTCTCTATACCATATTACTATTTATGTCATAGTCTACTAGAGTTGCAGTACTGTTACACTACTAATGTTGCAAACTGAACAAAATGTGTTTTTCCTTTTATATCAATACGATTCAGAAAACAGTTCTGTTTTGCTTATTCATAAAACTAAAGATAATGCTGCACACTAAAGGTGCATCCAAACAGCACACTCTTGCCTATGGGAAGAAAGCAGTATGAGCTGCACTTCCTTTCCTCACTTGGGATGGGGGGCACTAAGTGAGTGCCTTCTAATCTTCAGCTGTCCTGATTCTGCAGCACTAAAAGGAATACTGAGTTTTCACAGCAAAGACAGCAAAAAGTGGCCATATAGAAATAGCCCTAATTACAACTACCTTTTAAACTGACTCGTATAAAGGAATTGAAGACACTGCGTCTAAAAATATTCTCAACCTTACAGGACACCCTCCATGTTGTGTTTGTATTCCTCTCAAACAGGTAGAAATAAAGGACTACATTTGCGCCCCCTGACCTTTGCATGGCATTTCCTCACATCAATTAATTCTGCATACAGAACTGAGGCAGCACAAATCCGTAGGGATATATGAAAACTAAGTTTCACATCTGGAAGCACTGAAAAAACAACACATACTTTTTCCTGTTTCATCTGTGATATTAAACAGGGCATGCCATCACAAACTTTATTCAGCTCCACTTCCCCTCTGCTCCAAAAAGTTTTAAGTGGTGGACAACCAACAGTTGCTGCTGATAATGTTGTTTTGCAAAAGTGGAGCCAAAGTCCTAAATGTACTGGGCCTGGAGTGGAGCAAATTGCCCATCAGCTGAAGCTCAAGAAAACAAACTCTCCAGGGCACCTCATTCACTGACTGAGAAGGTAGCATTTATTAGAAAATACCTGATATTTCAGTGTTCCTTTTCATATGCATCAATACAAAATACAGAAAGGCCTATTAACTAGTACGTCTTACATCTTGTGACACCCCGGAACCAAAAACTGGTATTGGTTGTGTGGGTTTTTTTTGCCAAACAAAACCAAACCCCCAACTCAATAGAATTAGTGCTTTAACAATCATCATAACTGATCCAAATGTTGTTTAAGATTTAAAACAAAAGTTACTAAAATTATTGAAATGGACAGTTAAGCACAAAGTGCAACAAGCTAAGTACTAAAAATAAGAAAATTCTAACAGTTTTTATTTTAACAGTAGCAGTCAAAATCTGCATAATATAGAAATCCATGTTTATTTGAAAAACAAAGTGTAAGTGGTATTTTTTCACAAAATCTAAGAAGTTAAATCTGCTTAAAGAGCTTTTGGTGGATGAAATTGCCCTGATGATTGTTTACTGACAATTTGTAAGTATTTAATATTAAATAGGATCTGCATATTATTTTAGAATTAGCTTTAAAATATTACAACTTTTCATAAAAATAGTCAACCCAACTATTTTATCTTAACATATGTATGAACATTATGGGAAACATTTCAAGCAGATGATTAAATGTGATTGAAACTTTTTAGACAACTTTCAACCATTCAAGTACTATGGTCCCTATATACACATTCCTATGCAGCTAAAAAGACATGGTAAACAACTAAGCACACTGCTACCAAACTGTAGGAATTACAAAATTATGAGACTGTACTGAACAGTAAATTGTACCTTAATCATGTAATTAAAAATAGAAGACAGATATTTAGCAAATAAAACAGCACACTAATGTGCTATATATTAAGGCATACCTTTAAATGCACATTTGTCATCCATAACAAGTTATTTACATTTGCTACTGAGTGAAAAGAACAAGTATGCAATTTGTTCTGAGAAACTGAGAAATAGAAAATATCTGGAAGCCTACGTTTTCAGTGTACAAAAGCAACTCTGTTCGTTGTGGTAAAACTATACGCCTAGCATAAACAGTGGCTTTCACTATCCTACAGGATTTCTTGAGGATTTCTTAAAGTTGGAGGTAAATTTAAAGGTTTTGAGTCATCATCAAGTAATACTAAGTCTTCAATTTCCCTTCCTTTGTACTTTCTTTTGCATATCTTCACAACAACTTTCTTCTTTAGAAATAATTTCAACGCTTCCCTTGAAGCAACTGCTTTGGCATTTTCCTTACTTTTTCCACAACCAGTGCCCAAATAGACAGACTTGCACCTCAGTTCACAAACTATACTTTCATGAGAGCTTTTATTTTCATGTAAATCTGTAAGTTCCTTCAGTGGAACAAAATCAACATCTAAAGTGGCCTTCACAGACTGTATTGATGAGTTTAGAAGTTCCACATGATTCACATTGGGACTAAAGCCTCCAACAGCAACCAGCTTCCAAGCTACAGCTTTGTACAGTCTATTGAAAAAAGGTTGCCGTTCTTTCACATCTTCACTAGTTAGTAATTTGCATGACACTTTGGCAGAACTTTCACTTGTCAGTGTACTGCTTTTGGAAGCCAACTGAACAGTACTTTCCAGATTACTTTTCTTCTCAGATGGCAACACATTCTCACGTTTCATTTCTGGGGGCTTAGTTATAAGATAATTTACCTTTGATTCAGCACCAGACAATGAAGAAACTGGAGTTAGACTGTGCCTGGTGGTAGTCATAGTTTCAAAACTAGAAACTTTCGTTTCTGTTCTTGCCCCTGGTGATGCTCCCACATGTGTTATCTTTGGAAAGGAACTGGAGGCAGGCCCAGGCACTACCTTCTGTGAGGAACTGGAGGACAATGCTTGTATTACCTTCTGTGAGGAACTAGAGATGGGCCCTTGCACTACCTTTTGGGAGGAACTGGAGGACAATGCTTGTGTTACTTTCTGCACGGAGACGGGCCCAGGCACTGCCTTCTGGGAGGAACTGGAGGAGAATGCTTGTGTTACTTTCTGTGAGGAACCAGAGATGGGCCCCGGCAGTACCTTCTGGGAGGAACTGCAGGAGAATGCTTGTGTTACCTTCTGCAAGGAGCCGGAGACGGGCCCAGGTGCTGCCTTCTGGGAGGAACTGGAGGACAATGCTTCTGTTACTTTCGGCGAGGAGCCGGAGACGGGCCCAGGCACTACCTTCTGGAAGGAACTGGAGGACAATGCTTCTGTTACCTTCTGCGAGGACCTGGAGGCAGGCCCAGTTACTACTTTCTGCAAGGAACCAGAGGGAGGTAGTGAGCTTTCTGGCTTCTTCTCTGAATCTTTTCCTGCGTCGCTTTCTGGCTTCTTCTCTGAATCTTTTCCTGCGTCGCTTTCTGGCTTCTTCTCTGAATCTTTTCCTGCGTCGCTTTCTGGCTTCTTCTCTGAATCTTTTCCTGCGTCGCTTTCTGGCTTCTTCTCTGAATCTTTTCCTGCGTCGCTTTCTGGCTTCTTCTCTGAATCTTTTCCTGCGTCGCTTTCTGGCTTCTTCTCTGAATCTTTTCCTGCGTCGCTTTCTGGCTTCTTCTCTGAATCTTTTCCTGCGTCGCTTTCTGGCTTCTTCTCTGAATCTTTTCCTGCGTCGCTTTCTGGCTTCTTCTCTGAATCTTTTCCTGCGTCGCTTTCTGGCTTCTTCTCTGAATCTTTTCCTGCGTCGCTTTCTGGCTTCTTCTCTGAATCTTTTCCTGCGTCGCTTTCTGGCTTCTTCTCTGAATCTTTTCCTGCGTCGCTTTCTGGCTTCTTCTCTGAATCTTTTCCTGCGTCGCTTTCTGGCTTCTTCTCTGAATCTTTTCCTGCGTCGCTTTCTGGCTTCTTCTCTGAATCTTTTCCTGCGTCGCTTTCTGGCTTCTTCTCTGAATCTTTTCCTGCGTCGCTTTCTGGCTTCTTCTCTGAATCTTTTCCTGCGTCGCTTTCTGGCTTCTTCTCTGAATCTTTTCCTGCGTCGCTTTCTGGCTTCTTCTCTGAATCTTTTCCTGCGTCGCTTTCTGGCTTCTTCTCTGAATCTTTTCCTGCGTCGCTTTCTGGCTTCTTCTCTGAATCTTTTCCTGCGTCGCTTTCTGGCTTCTTCTCTGAATCTTTTCCTGCGTCGCTTTCTGGCTTCTTCTCTAAATCTTTTCCTGCGTCGCTTTCTGGCTTCTTCTCTAAATCTTTTCCTGCATCGCTTTCTGTTTTTTTCAACAATAGGCTCTCTGTCTCCTTGGGAACTTCCACCTTAGATGATTTAGCATCATTTCCAACGCATTTAGATGCTCTGTTTGCTTCAACAGCTTGTTTCTTGCAAGGCTCCTCTACCCCTTCTAAAAAAGCATAAATAAGAAGTTATTCCTTGTCCAACTCCATGAGTTACTACTACAGATCTGATAGCAATTGAATAAAACACCATTTTTTATAGCAAAGGATCTAAACAAAACCCTTTCCACTTTAAAATCTATTAAATACCAACAGATTTGGAGTTTGAAATTTGACTCTAATATTACAGAAATTTCAGGGTGTTTCATCCTCTTTAGGGAAATACATTCAAACTGGGAACTATAATCCAAAGAGGCCCATGGTTCAGATCGATCTATTTTTTTTGCTTAGTATTACTACAAAGGTCTTCTCAAAGATGCGTTTTCAGTGGAATGAAATTTCATTAAAACTTTGGGGGGGAAAACTAGGACAAGATTACTAAGGGTTAAACATTTTACATTTGAGCTATATTTCTACAAACAAGTTCTAAAACCATATAGATGCAGATATACAGTGCCATATATTTAAATATTTTGACAGAGGAAAATATAACAAAACAAGACAGATTTTTCATAGCCACCTCCGGCCTGGTGCTGCTGATCTCAGCCCATTCAGCAGCTCCAGCACCCTTGACACTTGCAGCAGGGACCCCAGCCTCTCTTCAGCCAAGATTCAGGCTTCTTGTACTTCCAGCAGGTGCTGCTGTTCCCTGCTCATCCACAGCAGAAGCCTCAGCCTTGTCTGGCACTGCAGCTTCCTGCCCAACGACCAATTAAAAGCAGCATTGTCCATCCATTTACAAAATCCCTAACCCCAGCAAGGGAGAACCTGAGGCTTGCATTATAGGAAGACAAGGAGAAAATACCCTGGTGGCATCTTTATTTATGCAGAAAGGGGGGCAGGGAGAAAAGTTTGAGGGTTCTTTTTCATGGTGAGAAAGACCATTTTGTCATTTTTGCAGCCTTCTTTCCCTGTAGCAATATGTACAGTAGGAAAAGGGGGGTTACAGGTTGGAGAGAAATGCCTGGCATTTTTTAAAAATGCACTAGTTTCAGCAACTCAGCAGTATTTGAAAAAAAAAACCCCAATTACTAACCAAACATAAAAGCATTCATCTTTGTAAAGCTTAACAACAAAACATGGATGAAATATGCATTTAAGTCAAATGCTAAACACAGGTTATAAGCCAGGGATTTTTTAAAATTAGATTATTTTATTCTTTAAAAACGTTTTGAAAAATAAAAAAACACCACTAAGCTGGGGGAGGGGGCCGCATCTATTTTGCTAAGCTCCTATAGTATTTGCACAGCTAGGATCTGCTAACCATTGCTACTGGATATGCCTCTTTTCTTCACCTTGGCAACCAGCTCTTCTCTCGCTGTGCGGCTCGGCGCGCTGGTCACTTCGAGGCCTGCGCCCATTTCCAGCACCTTTTCCATCACTGGCGACGGGTACCTGCGCGGAGAACGAGAGCAGAGGCTGCAATCCCCAAACCGCTTGCTCCAGACGCGGGGCGAGCTCTGGAGTCGGTGGTTTGGGGGATTCCAGATCGAGTCAGCCAGGGGGAGGGGAGGGGAGGGGAGGGACGCGCCCTCCCTTCTCCCGCACTCACCGGCACCCGAGGAAAACGTGGTTGGCCCACACCATGGAGAGAGACTCGAGGTGCTGGAGCTCCCGGCTGGGCCCGGTCTCGGTGTTGTTCTGGGTCCGGGCGGACAGGGCCTCCGCGTTACGCAGCAAGAACTCGCGCCGGTGCCGCCAGTGACCCTGGGGCTCGTTCTCGCCACGCAACGCCTCCACCCAGGCCGGCCCAGCATCCCCTGCCGCTTCTCTCTGCTCCTGCGGCTGCCCCGCGGCCGGGCCCGAGGGGGGCTGCGCCTCCTTCCCCCCGCCAGCCATCGTCGCGGTCCGGCCCGGCCCGAGCGCGCCGCCGCCTTCTCCTCGCGTGCCGGGGCGCGCGCACGTCGCGAACACAGGGACCCGCGCACGCTGCCCTGCTCTTCTCTCGCCCCAATGCTGGGGGTGCCCGGGACTCCGCCACCCTGCCGGGACCGAGAGCAGAGGAGGAAGCAGCCGCTCGCCCGTTCCCTTCCGGCCGCTCATTATGACCTCACTACCGGCGCGGCCGCCGCGCTCTCCCACAAATAAAGTCTCCTTCCTTCCCAGTGCGCTTTGCGAGAAGAGTCGATGCTGCCCTGCGCGCTGACGGCCTCGCGAGAGCTTAGGGTGTAGGTCCCTGTAACGTCTTAGCGAATAGGAACGCTGCCCTCCTGAGGTAGGAGGATGACGTAATAGTTTGCCTTCTTAAAGGGTAGTGGTGCGTAAGGGTTCGAGTCCCGCTCCGGTCAGAGCAGCCGCCTGGTTCTCAGGGGTCGCTACCTGTCCAAAGTCGCGTGATTCCTGTAAGCGATAAAGCGCACCTGGAAAATGCCCCGTTGTACGGGGGGTTGCTTCCTAGGACTGCCGGGTGCCAAGCCCCATAGAACAGGCACCTCACAGAGCCCCATAAACTCACTAGCCTGAGCTCGATAGAGCACCGACAACCCCCCCCCCCCCACCGCAGAACTCTGAGCCCTCTAGGACGGACCCTCTCAACTCCTGAACTCTGAAATGAGGGACCGGGACTCAACAGGTGGGAATTTGCACAATGTGGAAAATTCGATTTTCGTCTAGGTGTAGCTGGCTAGTCAAGGCAGTCCCACTGCTTATCTATGGGAAAGTTAACAAATTAAAGTTCTGTGTTCTCATAACCATATAATAATAACCTCTCTCATCGACCAGATTTAATCCCTTACCATGACCGGGTTTATGTCCAAGCTCTATCACGGCATTTCCTTTAACTGCTTGGCCTCTGAATCCCCATGCCAAGTGAGTACTACAGTTTACACAGCCTCCTATTAGTAAAGCTTCTACCCCCTCTCCACTCCAGCCATTTCTCCTCTCGTTTGGGTTCTCTTTGACAGATGAGCCTAATGAAGAAGCTAGTCCGGAATGTTGTTATTGCTTTTAAAAGGAAATTTGATTTAAGAAATCATAGTATCAGCCCCTTCCAGTGGCCAGGTCTGAAGCCTTGATCTGCTGTTTCCCAAGGGAAATGATTAAAAATTAAAGCTTTAAACTAATGCTCCCAAACATGGGGTTTTTTTTGGGGGGGTGTGTGGTTTGTGTGTGTGTAAGATTTCAAAGACTGTAAGGAGAAGAGTAATTAGGAAGAGAGCAATAGACAGTCCTTTATAGCATGGGTGGGACTGCTTTGAGCCTACCTTGAGAAACCTGCTTGGCCCTTTCAGGCTGGAAACTCCAACTCATCCCCATTGATGGCTTACAAATTGCTCCCCCTCACCCATACCTTTCTAATGCAGGACGTTGTAGCAGGTTTCCTGGTCTGCGGGACACATAACAAAAGAGGCGTGAAATCCGGGAAATCCCAGAAAATCCAGGACATTCGAGTGGTATGGAACTGATACCTGAAATAATCCTATAAAGCAGAACCTAAAAGACACCAGACCTCTATAAAATCCTGGGCTCCATAGGGCAGACACCCCACAAAAATCTGAGCTCCACATGATAAGCACCATGTAGGTCAGAGTATTCTCAATTCTGGTTGATATTTGTCTTTGTTGCTGTGTGCTGGGTTCATGAGATTTTGTTTGTTTGTCTATGTCTCAAACTAGGGTACCAGGTAAAAAGTTTAGGAACCCTTGCCCTGGTTATTCTGTAGTGCAGACTTTGCTATAGTTTCTGATGGAAGCTGAATTTTGAAACCTCTCTACAGCCCACATACTTGGCTTGAAAATCGATCAGCATTTCAATAATTAGGTTAGACTGTGGTACAAGGTCACTTTGAGCAGCTGAGAACAGAATCCTTGTGTCTAGCTCACAGACAAACCGTGGGGAATGCAATGTAAGGTGCTTTACTTCCCATTATACTACAATCTTTCATCGCTAATCATTTTCAACTGCAAAATAAACTCCACTATGAAATAAAAGAACAGCCTTAACTCAGACTGCAAAATCTATCATAAAAAAGATTACTACAAGGAACGGAAAAGTCAGAAATATATAAAACATGTTCTTAACAATAGGATTATGCAAGCTTAGCCAAATCCATCCTTGGGTACTTTTAGACAGATGTGGAGACTGCCTGCCCCTGGAGCTGCTCGGAGGGGGGGGGGGGGAGGCACCCCTGCATCTCTGCCTGGATCTACTTTGGATGGACCTGGTGGGTTCCCTGGCCTGGAGTCCACCCACCTGCACCACGGAGTTGCAGACAATCACCTGATGGTCAATGCTCTAGGCTGGTGCCCGCAACGCTGTAGTGTTGGGGCAATGGCTGGCCAGGAGTGGAGCAGTAGCATGGGTTCGTCCATCAGTTAGACAGCAGCTCCACTTTTGGCTAGTGGGCCGGGTTTGACCGGCCCACGCTCCCGGTGGTGCTCTGGATGTTCTGGAGTGCCACCGCTGGTTTAAATGGACCAGCCAAACAGGGTAAAGCGGCTGGTGCAGGCAGAACCGGAGCTGCTGTCTCTAAAAACACCCCTTGCATCATTGCAAGACTTTGCAATGTCTGTAAAGAGGTGAGAAGGGGCTGGAGAGTGATAAACGGATTACAGCGTGCAGTAGCAGCAGACAGTCTTTTAAGATGATGGATGTGTTGAATTTATGTGGCTGCACAAATAATTGGACTAAGATCACAGTCCTCCACCATTCCCCATTGACTTTGACTTTAATGATGGAGTATACCCTTTAAAGTAGCAATTCTCCAATCATTAAATGCAATGGCTCAGTTCCTATTGGCTTTAATGATAAAGGATTAAGAACATAAGTGCCATACTGGGTCAGACCCGCAGTCTATCTAACCCAGTATCCTGTCTCCAACAGCGGCCAGCTCCGGTAGCTCAAGAGAAGTACATGTGCAGGTCAAGGAAGGGTGACCCATCCCCTGCTAACCACTCTTAACTACACGTAGCCAAGGGTTTAAGTCCCAACTAGTAGGTGTTTATGGCTCTATCCGCTAGAGGTGTGCACCAGGGGTCTGTGTCATTTTCATTTTTTCATTTTCGTTATTTAAATTTGTCATTTTTGTTTTCATAAATATCAAATTGTCGTTTTCCTTTTTGCTTTCGTTTTCGTTTTCCATTGGTTTCAATGGAAAACACATTTTCGGATGTACCGTTTTTGTTTTTCATTATATGTGGCTGCAACCTGGGGTGAATGTACCTCCAATGGAAGGCATTATGTACACCGAATTCCAAAAAGATTGGATAAAGAAATCCAATTTTAGAAGCAGTTGAATTAATTTATTTTTCAAACATCTTCATATACATTCTTAGGTGTAACTTCTTTGCCTCACATTTAATATAGATGAAACCCCTTCTCATATTTACTCTCTCTGCCAACTTTCAGAAGCGGTCCTGGTGGTATAAGCAATTAACTTATAAATGTATGTCTGACTGTAATATCTTTGTAGTCCAACCAGTATACATGAAATTTGGCAGGGATCTATATCACACTTTCATGATCATCTCTTCCAAATATCAGAAAGATGTGATAAAGGCTCCTAATTTTATATGCCTGCACAGCATATGCAAAGAAGGAGCCTATGCCAAGGATTCTCTTATGTGTCACTGTGGTATAATATTGGTTTGTGATGCCAATTGGCCAGCAGAAATGTCAACCAAATATCCTCACTCTGTGCTGTGACCATCCCAACATCTCTCCCCCACTTGTTACTGGGAAGTCAGAAGCATGCCAATGGAGATTCTCTTCTGTTCACTGTCACAGTGCTGCAGGATGTGATTGTGATGATAATTGGCCAGCCTGGATGTGTCAACTATGTCTCCTGCTTTCTGGGATGCTATCCCCAAAATCCCAGTTATGTCCCTTCTATGCCCGCCTGAGGGCCACCCCCTATACCTGCCTCAAAACCACTACCGATTGGTCCTGTAAAGCTGGAAGCATGCAGTAATTGGCCAGTGAATGTGCCTGTCAGTCTTTTGGGTTTCTCCACATCCTCCCTCCTACAGCTTCTCTCCCCCTGACATGCTAGGTGCCTGTCTCTGACTGGCACTGCATGTGCTGCTATTTATCTGAATAATGGTCCAAAAAGGGAACAACTTCAATTGCTTATAAAATTGGTTCCCTTTATCAAATTGTCCTGTAGTTTGGCAGATATGACAGTGAAGTTATGTTATACATTCCTGTCAAATATCTTGTAAACAGGATGGAATATACAAATGTTACAGCTGGAAATGTATTTTCAAGTTAATGTCTTATACCATCAGGACCCTTCATCCAATCTTTCAGAGAATTGGCAGGTATGTTAAGCTTGTGGAGGGACATGATAGTCACAGGTTTAATGCAGATTGGATGGAAGATAAAGAAGTTGTAGCCATGAATGTGTACGGAGCTTTTCTTAAAATCACACCATTCAATTACTTCTAAAATCGGTTCCCGTTATCAAATCGTTTCATAAATTGGTACACATAATGCACTCCATTGAGGGTATAAGCACCCCAAATTTCATCACATTTGAATAACAAAAAAGTTATAGCCGGAAATACGTTCTTCAAAGACAAAACGTCGTTTTCATTTCTATTTTCATTATTGTCGTTTTCATTACTACAATAAGGAAAATGACAATTTTTGTTATTATTGTAATTGTAATAATAAAAACATGCACACCCCTACTATCCACTAAGAATTTATCCAGTTTTCATTTGAAGCTGCTTATGATTTTATAAACTTCTGTCATATCCCCCCTTAATCACCTCTTCTCTAAGCTAAACAGCCCTAACCCGTGGAGCCTCTCCTCATATGGAAGTCAATCTATCCCTTCTATCATCCTTGTTGTCCTTCTCTGAACCTTTTCCAGTTCTGTTCTGTCCAACACTATCATTCCAGGTTGTTGTGAGTGTTTGCACTACATAGGACCTATTCATGGGATTAACGAGACAAAGCAATTATTTATTTTATTTAGTTAGTTAGAGCTGCCCCCTCCTGCCGCAGCAGCAGCCACACAACAAACAAAATCATAAAAATAAATTAAATACAACAATAAATGATACAATACCAACAATAAAAATAGAAAAACAATAAAAAACATATCCCATGACGGAACTAACCGACCCCCCGACCCCCACCCCTCACCTGTCTCCCTCGCCAAAAGCTTGACGGAACAGCAGCCAGGTCTTACTCGGTCTACGGAAAGAGGGGAGGTCTGGAGCCAGGTGGACCTCCATTGAGAGAGAGTTCTACAGCCTCGGTGCAGTGACTGAGAACGCCCCCCTCATTGTCACCACCCGAGATATCTGGGGGGACTTCAAGGAGGGCGTCCCCAGCTGACCACAGGGGCCGATCCAGGACCTGGGATGTGTGTGTGTGAGGCGATCCTGGAGGTAGGCAGGGTGTAAGCCGTTTAGGGCTTTATAGATCAAAACCAACACCTTGATTTTTTAAAATTATTTTTTAGTTTTGTATTTAAAACTTATATCCCGCACCTCCTGCCCAAAGGTAGCTCGGGGCGGTGAACACCACACATTTTTTTACAATAAAACATTTTAAAATAAATCAACAAATTTTAAAACAAATCATAAAAACTCACCCTCCCTCCCAAACCCTACCAGAACAGCCAGGTCTTACACAAATGTCGAAACAACAGGAAGATTGTTCCTGAATTGGGTCTGGAAGTCTATAGGCAGGCAGTACAAAGAACGGAGCACTGGTGTAATGTGCTCACGGTGACTCATCCCTGCAAGGAGATGGGCCACCGCATTCTGCACCAGCTGCAGTCTCCTAACGGTCACCAAGGGTAGCCCCATGTAGAGCACATTGCTGTAGTCCAGTCTTGAGGTAATGAAAGCATGGATGATGGTGGCTAAATGAGAGTCTGAGACACAGCAAAACTGTCACATCATATGTAATTGGCGGAATGCACCCTTCACCACAGCCTCCACCTGGACATCCAGGCAGTCGTGAGTCAAGGAGCACCCCCAGACTCCGAACTTGAGGGACCAACGGGGGGCGGACCACCACTCCCTCAGCCTCTCCCACCAGCATCACCTCTATCTTGTTGGGATTCAGCTTCAAACGGCTCACCTTCATCCAGTCCCCCACAGCCTCCAGACATCTGGTAAGCACCGAGACTCCCGGGCCCAGGTCAGTTGAAAAGGAGCTTGTTCCGCCAGAAAAGGTGATGGCGAACACTGTAACTTAGGCCGTTTTTACACGGATGGCCCCACCCACCGCTGGGTGTTCAGGCGGGTGTCCGGTGGTGGTGGTGGTGTGTCCGTGTAAACTGGCCAGTGGTGGGTGGGGGATGGGTGCGCACTGGGTGTCTGCCCAAGTGAATGCCACGGACAGTGAGTGTGCATGCTCCTGGCACACACCCATCTACACTCATCACCTACCCATCTGCATCCACAGAGCCATCCAGAACGGAGGCGGCTCTGTGGGTGGAGATGGGTGTGTGTCCATGTAAAAAGACACCCACCCACCTCCACCTACCGCGTCAGCACACCCATTTCCCCCCACCCCCCCGTCCATGCAAAAACGGCCTAAGTCTGCTGCCCCTCTCACAACCCTTTCATGCCCCTGAAATGTCACTTGTACTGAAGGCTCTCCTAGTGGGAGGGATGGTGGCTCCTTTCACTGATAATATGTCTCTGACTCTGATCTTGCCACCGTCATCCATGCATTTGTCACCTCAAGGCTAGACTATTGCAATGCACTCTACGTGGAACTGACCTTGGTGACAGTCTGGAAGCTGCAGCTAGTGCAAAATGCAGCAGCCCATCTGCTTATGGAGACGGGCCACAGGAAGCATATAAAACCTGTGCTCAAGGCATTGCACTGGTGGCCTATTGTCTTCCAGGCCTGATTCAAGGCGCTAGTTTTGACTTATAAAGCCCTACATGGCCTGGGCCCTGCTTATCTGAAGGATCGTCTCACTCCCTGGACTCTGGGGTGGCCCCTGCAGTCGTCTGGGAACGCCCTCCTAGAGTTCCCGCATTATAGGCGGACGTTCTTGGCAGCTGCTCTGTTGCTATGGAACATCCTCCCAGCGGAGATCCGCCTCAGCCCGAATCTTCTCCCCTTTTGTCGGCAATGTAAAACCTAGCTCTTCCACAAGGTGTTTGGCGAGGGGGAGGGTGGGATGGGTTAATGGATTGGGGTGGGAGAGAGATACTCTTTGCACGGAATTGGTTTTATATTATGTTATGTATATTTGTATTATTATTGTATTTTAATATTTTATTGTTTTATACGTGTTGGAAGCCGCCCCAAGTTGCTGTTAGGTGAGAGGGGCAGGGTAGTAAATGTAAATAATAAATACATAAATAATTTAAATAATATTTACTGGGCATGGGACATTGCATCTGTTTTTATTTATTAATTATTATTATTGTAGCACCAGTAATGTACCTGGTGCTGTACAATCAGTAGTTAGAGAAAAATCCCTGCTGCAAGTTTATATTGCTTTGTAAGAGCATACCCTCTTCTTCAGTGTAAAGGACTGTGAGACAGTTATGGATCAGGCCTTCTTGCCTCTCACCCTCCCCACCCCCATACTGGTGTAGGCTGATTAAAGAAGCCTGTGAAGAAGAGGAGATACTGTGCAGTTAATTTAAAAAAAAGGAAACCAGCAGTGTTTTCATTCTCACCAGGGAAGGCAATTTTGACGTTAAACACCTCATTGATAGTGCTAATACTGTGCAGTTAATTTACAAAAGAGGTGTTGTTCCCACTAGAGAAAGCAGTTCTAAACACCTCATTGATGGTGGTACTGTTAGAGCCATTTGGGATTTGCTAATAACATCTCCTGGCGGGATATAACTGAAATCTCAAGGTGAAGTGTGCAAGTGTCTCGAGTCATAATACTGCACCTTCACTTGCCATATAAAGAACATTTAATTCTACCCCCTGAAATTGCTGCTGCCAAATCCAATTATTTCTACAAAGCAAATTCCTACTGAAACAAATAGGGCACTTGCCCCTCTTATTTCAATCGTACTTTGCATAGTAAAAATAATATGCAGTGATACTGTTTACCCAACTTAATGGGGGCAGGTTGCACCTAATACCACAGCAATATGAGAGCTCACAGCTATCATCAAAGGAAGGTGAGAAATAAGGGCTCTCAGAAGCACATTTTGGCCATTTTTAAATGAGACGCAACCATGCAGGTCCACCCATCCCACACACATCCAAATGCCTGTCTGAAGACAGCAAGGGGGGGGGCATGCAAGATCCCGTGACCATGCATCTCCCACCCATGGCCACTCACGGAACATTGCAGAAAAATCCAGACTGCTCCGTTCAGGGGAAGGCTAATGTGTGGGATGGGTCACACATGCATTCCTGGCCCATTTGAATCCCTCCCCACTCACCCGTTATGGATGGGCGGTCCACAGCCATCCCACTCAGCGCACACATATTCCCTCCCCAACTGTGCTAATTTTAAAATGGCCTTTGATAAAGTTTCTACATGTCATCTTTGGATGGGTGCTTGAAATACAAAATTATAAGATGACACTAGTGACCAAAGCTCCAGGTTAGACTGAAGGTGTTTTTACACATTGTTAGCCATGGGAGAAATCAGCCTCATGGCACTAACTGTGATGTCATTCCATGGTGTGTTACCACCTTTCTTCATATGCTGCCTCCCGATGGATTTTGACCCCCCCAGGGGAATCTCTCAAAATGCCACCATAAATAAGGTGGTCAGCCTTCCCAGCACAGCTCCTGAGCCCTGCAAGTGAAACAGAGCCTAGGAGCCCCAGTCAAATTGACAAGTACAAAGTGAAGAGACAGGAACTCAAGTAATACCTCAAAAGTCTGATGTCATTATGGTAGACCAATGCCCAGTGGCAGGGGATGTTGCTGACCACACCTTGATTCCATGTTGTGTTTCTGGCTGCACTGTGGTTTTCCTGAGGAGTTCCTTCCAAGGATATGTTTCAAGCTCTCTAGAGTGTGGCTTACTCCCAAGTTTGAGTGGCCAAATGTAACACTTGTCTCCACGTTGAGCAACTGGAGCAGTGGCAAGCATTATGTGTAAGAAACCCGCAGTTAGAAGTCCAAATTGAAAGCAGGAAACCATGCTCACGGCAGCAGTTTCCCCTAACACACAAAATGACATTCATATCTAATTAGAACAGCATGCAGAAAATCTCAGACCCACACTAGGCGGGACAGTGTGCTGTGTTCAACCCAGTTTGGGACCCAAACCCGTGGAAATGCCCATTTGCATTCTCCCAGTCCCATTGTCTCAGGCCTTGAAACTTTATTAGTTTTATTTATTTTCGCTTTTACCCTGCCCCTCTCGCCTAGCAGCAACTTGGGGCAGCTTACAACATATAAAACATTAAAATAGTCATAATAATAATATAAATAATATAAATAAACATTATAAAATAAAACAACCAGTTCTGCACCCAGAAAATAAATACCCAACTCCCCCACTAACCCATCCCTACCCCACCCCCACCCCTCACCAAATGCCTGACGGAAGAGCTAGCTTTTACACTGCTGTTGGAAGGCGAGAAGATTCGGGCTGAGACAGATCTCCACCAGGAGAACATTCCACAGTGACGGTGTGGCCGCCAAGAACACCCATCTGTCCGTACAAACCCGCCTACAGCATGGGACCGCCAGGAAGGCACTCCTGGACGACTGCAGGGGCTGCCCAGGGAGTGAGGCGATCTTTCAGATAAGTGGGGCCCAAGCCACATAGGGCTTTATAAGTCAAAACCAGTACCCTGAATTGGGCCCAGAAGACAATAGGCAGCCAGTGCAATGCCTGGAGTACAGGTGTTCTATGTTCCCTGTGGCCCGTCCCTGTCAGGAGGCCGGCTGCTACATTTTGCAGTAGCTGCAGCTTCCAGACCATCACCAAGGGCAGTCCCATGTAGAGCGCATTACAGTAGTCTAGCCTCAAGGTGACAAATCCATGGATGATGGTGGTGAGACGAGTCTGAGACATATGGCCCTGGATCTCCCCTCCTTCCGCTGACAATGTAAGACCTGGCTGTTCCACCAAGGTTTCGGTTAGGGAGATGGGTAGGGTGGGGGAGTTTCTTTTGATTATTATTTAACATCCCCCTTGGTTGACTGTATTATTTTATGTTTTTATATTTTATTTTATTTTATTTTTATCTTTTGTATTTGTTAGCCATCCTGAGCTGCTTTGGCAGGAGGGGCGGGGTAAAAATTTGTAAAATAAATAAATATGGGCGGAGCTTCTTCACCAGATGTAATTGGTGGAAGGCGCCCCTGAGCACAGCTGATACCTGCAAATCCAGGCACAGCTGATACCTGCAAATCCAGGCACAGCTGTGCATCTTGTTTACTGTGAAGCCGAACCTATGATTCAGTCCAAACCATCAGAACAAAACAATTATAAAACAATAATACAGTATAAACAAACAGTAAAAAATATATGACCGAAGTTTTTAAAAACGATGCACAAATTGCCTAAAACAGATAACCAGGCTTATATAAAAAGACTTGCCTTTTCTGCATAACAGCAGCGCAGAAATTCGCCACCGATCTCGTTACCACAGAATCAATTGGACTGAGAAATTTATGCAAAAGAGCTGTATAGCGCCTGCCTAAGCGGTCAGCGGAGGCAGTTCTCAGATATTTCTATCTTAACTCCGAGAATACAAGACAGCAATGAACAGAATCAACTTCCCGGAAATCACAGAGTTGACAAAGACGCTCCTCTCTAGGAACACCATTATATCGTCCTTTTAAAAGAGCAGAGGGCAAGACATTGCATCTAAATTTCATAAATGCCTGCCTTTTACTTGAATCTATCCAAACGGATAAATAATTAGACCCAAGGCAAGAAGAATTTAGATGGGGATAATTAGGTACAACCTTCTGCACAGACATACGGTCATTCACATTTTGCAGCTCTTGATCGGCGAGCCTCCTTTTTATGAGCCATGGCTCCATTAATACCCAGGCTTCCCAAGGCCTCTCATGAGAACCCTAATTTATGGACTTTTGTTCCGCGGCTGAGGCCCATGTAGCATGTAGCCCTTCCTTTATGCCTAATAGGGAATTTGCGACAGGAGGAAATGTCGATACCTTTAGCCAGAATTTTATAAGCAACTGAAGGGTACAAGATTTTATTGTAGGGCAAAACACTTCTGATCTCAAGATCACCTGGGGAGTACCCTTAGGAACTCCCAAGATCGCACGAAGAAACTCATTCTGTATACCTTCCCGCTTACTTAAGTAAGAAATACTCCATACAGGGAAACATATAGGCCCTGGCTGACAACTTTAGCCCCAAAAGGTCAGAGGGCAGGAGGAACTAACTTGCCCCCATGCCCGTAATAGAAGCTTATTAAAGAAGCTACAGTCCTCTTAGCCTGATGCTTCATTGCCTCGAAATGATGAGTCCAACTTAAGGTGGAAGATATGGTAACCCCCAGGTATTTAAAAAGGCTCACTTGTTCAATAAGATTATCTCCAATGAGCCAACGATGGGGTTTCCGGGGGCAGTCGGGCGCCCAGCACCATTACCTTCTTCTTTGAATAGTTAATTGAAAGGACTTCCTCCTTACAAAACTCCTCAAACTGGTACACAGAGTGTCTGAAGCCAACAACGGTATTGTCGGTGAAAAGGAGAGCCGGAATTCTCCGTTCGCCGATCATAGGCTCATGGGTGTCAACATTTTTCAAATAATTAGGTAAATACGTTAAGGGAGTAAATTGTTCAAAAAAATATTGAATAAGGCAGAAGCCAAAATACAGCCCTGCCTTACTCCTCTAAGAACTTGCACTTTCTTAGATGGCATCTGGAAGGGCGCGTACCTAATTTGCAACGTGTTGGCACTATGCAGTTTGATTAACAAAAATAACAACCTTGCATCTAAGGAAGAGGAACTTAGTTTAACCCATAACCTCTCCCTACTAACTGAATCAAATGCCATCCTCAAGTCTATGAAGCAGCGGTAACACTTCCGCTGGCGTAAAACGTATTTACCTAACAACAAAAAGAGGACAAAGACATGGTCTATGGTAGACTTCCCTTTCTGAAAGCCTACCTGCTCCAGTTCAATGATGTTATTGGCATCAAGCTATGACTGAAGTTTTCCCAGAAGAAATTTAGCTTAGAGTTTCCCAATTACATTAAGTAAACTAGTAGGGTGATAGTTTCCAGGCTGAGAGGGGTCACCCTTATTATAAAACGGGACTACTATACTATTCAGCCAGGATTTAGGGATTTCCCCAGTTTCGTTAATAGACGTAAAAAGGGGGGCCAACAAGTTTGCCCACCACCCCGGGTCACTTTTTAAAAGCTCAGGAGAAATGAAATCATCACTTGGTGCCTTCCCTGGTTTTAACTAGTGAATGAGAGACAGTACTTCTACCGGGGATACAGGGTGCCAAGCCTGAAATCTGTCCCTCGGGGGGGGGGATACTGATGGAACCAATTGGGGAAGAAGGATTGATATATCCTCATAAAAGTGCTCACAAGTTGCTTGTGAGATGATGGCTGATCTAACATCACTTCTCCCTGGTTTAGCTGCTCGGATAAGGTCCCAGAATTGTCTAGAATCCCTCTGTGTAGCGGCGCAAAGCAATTGCGACCAGCTCCTCTTTTGATAGTCAAGTTTTTTTATCAGCGACTAATTAACGATAGAGCCTCCTACTAGCCTGGAGCCACACTCTGAGTTCCCAGGTGGCCCTCTTCTTAAGTTTCCTTACAAGCTGGCGAAGGTTTGCTCGCGTTGTTTGACAGTCTTTGTCAAACCATGAGGACTTATAATTCTGGGGACGGTTAAATGTCCTAATTGCCAATAGTGGATGTAGAAGGACTAAGATCTTTTCATACGACGGTATAGAATCACTCTCCTGAGCCAAGATTTTAGTATATATCTCCTTGACCTCCTCGCGCTGCCTAAAACAGGAAGGAGGACGTAAGCTCCTCCGACCACTTGGCTCATGCAAAAAACAACCCACCCCCCGTCTGTTTAGTATCAGCACCATGAAACCCAGGAGCCCTACTTCTAGAGCATGGATCAATGACAGACAATGCTAAGGGAAAATGATCTGGCTCATGTCTTGGAATGATATTAAGTTCCAATATATTAAAGAGAAAACTTTCCATGGTCAAGAAGTAGTCAATTACACTAGATCCCTGGATGGAGTGGAAGGTAAAGTTCCCCTCGAGGTCACCTCTTGTGCGACCATTTAAAATGACCAGATCACACTTGGCCAACAGATCTTCCATCCACACTACCCCACTGCCTACAACCTTGTCCACAGAAGACCTCACGTCAATGAACAAAATGGCTGTTTTCGTCAAAGGCTGTCAAAGGGCTCCATCGCCGCAGGGTACCCCCGCGCTCCATGCCCACTGTCAGAGCAGGGTAGCACAGGGTTCACGCTCTCAGAAGCAGCACTCATGCCAGCAGCTGCACTCCCCCCTGAGGATACAGGGATGGAACTTAGGACCCTGCGGCGCTCAGCCCGCCTGCAGGGAAAGCCTCCAGCTGCAGGCACTGAATGAATAGGCTATTTAAACCAGCGCTGCCTTGTACACAGCGCTGGTGATCAGGTTCCCTGGTTTGAACTGGTCCCGTCATGTGGAAAAGCTAAGTGCTTACATTCTGTTTGTTGTTTATTGCGAGTGAAGTGTGTGGTTTGTTGTGAGCTTTGTGTATAACCTGTCTGCAGATGTAGTGGCTTGCCCCTCCTTGTTTTCCTGTTTCCCTTCCTGGTGAGTAAGTGCAAGGGTGAGTGTAAGGGTGAGAGTGTGGCCCCTTCCTTCCCCCTTCCCTGGGCCCTCTGTTCCCCTCCATGTTTTGTAAGGCCCTTCTCCTCCTTGCCCCCTGGACCCTTCCTCTCCTCACTGTTTGGGAGACCTTGCCGTTCTCCCCAGAACCTTCCCTGTAGTGCTTGCGGGTGATTGAGAGTGGCAGGCAGCCACAGGGCTCCTGTAACCCCACGCCTGATGATGATAGGGGCCTGACTTCCTTGTGCTTCCTGCACTCGGAAGGGCCCACTCACTATCCTGAAGGGTATTTTCACCCAGAGGATCTTCTTGGGGAATGAGGTGTGTCTGGTGTGTGGTGGAGTACGGTGCGTGACCTGTCCTTCCCCCCCCTCCCCCGTAACAGTATCACCAGCCAGTGCGCTCCTCCCCCCTACTTCCTTTATAGCAGTAGCAATATGGACATAGGGCAGCAGCTAGGGGAACTAGCCCATACCATTCAAGCCCTAGCCTTGGAATTCAAGGATATACAAAGCAGAAACATTTAGCCATGTCAGTGGCTGCCCTGTACCCCCATCCAGTCGCTCCTGCACCCCCTCTGGCCCCTGTCAGGGTGCAGTTCCCAAGAGCCTCAGCAGCATGGGAACCCAAGAGACCCCAAATTGAGAAATTAATGGGGGATGGAAACAGGTTTCAAAGTTTTTTGGCCTTGTGTCACCTTACTTTCACTACCCAACCCTCTGCCTATGCCACAGATGAATTAAGAGTGGCATTTATCGTAGAGAACTTGGGTGGAACTGCCTTGGCGTGGGCCACTAATCTGTTGATTGAACAGAGCCCCCTCCTGGCCAACTTGTCAGATTTTGAGCAGGAATTCCGGGCGTTATTTGCTCACCCACACCAGGAGAGAGATAATAATGACCATAAGACAGGGACGGGATTCCTTGCTGGATTACATGACCCAGTTCCAACAGCTGGCCATAGAATTGAAGTGGCCACAGGAGGACTTGGTCATATTATTCTGGAAGGGACTGTCAGAGGAATTAAAAGACCAGTTAATGTATACGGCGATGCCCAATGAATGGGAAGATCTAGCCGCTCTTATGTTTCAGATTGGCAACCGTTTAAGTGAGCAGCGTCGAGAAAGACAACAGGGGTCTCACAGCCCTCTTCCACGGGTGGGCAGTCCTGCCAGTCCAAGGGTGGAGGCAGGGCTGCCAGTCCAAGGGTGGAGGCAGGGCTGCCAGTCCAAGGGTGGAGGCATGGCTGGGAGAGGGCGCTGAACCTATGCAATTAGGGGCCTCCCGGGGGCCATTGACAAGCAAGAACGCCATAGGCTCGCACGGGTCCATTTTTACTGTGGGCAACCAGGCCACTTCACCAGGGAGTGTCCTGTGCGTTCCCCGGCACAGCACAGACCAAGATGGGCAGGGGACATCCCAGTAGTCTCTGGAGTCCTCTGTCTTGGTTCTACCACTCCACCCTTACCTCCCAACTCCAGGGCCCATGTCCAGATCCCCGTCACAATAACCCTCACCCCAACCCGTTCCGTAGTCCTAAAAGCCTTGGTGGATTTGAGAGCATAAGGGAATTTCATGAACATGGGGGTGGTCCGTTTTTATGATATATGCGCATGCCCTAAGGTCTGCCCAGAGGCCATTCACTCTATTGATGTGTCTCCCTTAGTATCAGGGCCGGTTACGACCCAGACGGCTGCCCTGTTGTTCATGACAAGAGATCACAGGGCAGACATACAATTCGATATTGTCTGCACCCCCCTGTTCCCTGTGGTCTTGGGCTTACCCTGGCTACAACTCCATGACTCCCAGGTCAGCTGGGGCTCTCGGAAAGTCACCTTTATGTTGGAATATTGCCAAACCCATTGTTTACTTCCCAAACCGCCAGGTTTTCACGGCATGGGTGCGAGTGTTGATGTTGATCGCACCAAGATTCTCCCCAAGTATTGAGATTTGAAGGAGGTATTTAGCAAGCAGCAGGCCATGGAATTACCCCCACACCGGGTTTATGACTGCCGTATAGATTTAGTCCCCACGTTGGAACCGCCATATGGTCAGATTTATGCCCTTTCAACTCCCGAATTAAAAGTGTTGAAAGATTATGTGGATGAAAGCCTGAAGAACGGTTTCATCTGCCCCTCAGCCTCCCCGGCAGGGGCACCTATTTTCTTCATCCCAAAAAAGGACGGGGGGCTTAGGCCCTACATAGATTACCGGGGGCTCAACGCCATTACGGTAAAAAAACTGTATCCCTTACCCCTCATCCCAGAACTATTGAATAGGTTACCAGGGGCTGGGATCTTTACAAAGCTTGATCTCTGGGGGGCATACAATTTGCTTTGGGTGCGGCAAGGTGATGAGTGGAAGACCGCGTTCAGGACCCGGTATGGCCACTATGAAAAACTGGTGATGCCCTTTGGGCTCGTTAATGCTCCGGCCACCTTTCAACACTTTATTAACAATGTCCTGAGAGAGAGATGTTGGATCTTTTTGTCGTGGCCTATCTGGACGACATCCTGATCTATTCGGACTCCATGGAAGCCCACATACACCACGTCCAGAAGGTCCTTGAACGGCTCCACCATAATAAATTATACTGTAAGTTAGAGAAGTGCGCTTTTCATTTAACAACTGTTGCGTTCTTAGGCTTCATTATCTCCCCTGAAGGGATTCGAATGGACCCGCAGAAGACGACGGCAATCCAGCAATGGCCACCCCCCAAGGCCGTAAAGCCCCTGCAGCACTTCTTAGGAAGCGTCAATTATTATCGGCATTACATCCCATGATTTGCTGATGTAACAAAACCTCTTACAAGTCTTCTGAAAAAGAATCAACCTTATGTGTAGGGGCAGGAGAACGCCTTTCAGGCACTAAAGGCGGCCTTCGTCAAGGAGCCCATTCTCTGGTACCCCGACTTTGAACAACCCTTCTTCATTGAGGGAGTTGCATCCAGCGTGGCGCTGGGAGCGGTACTGTCACAGGAGGACCCCCAAGAAAAGGTTCTGCTACCCTGTGGTTTTCATTCACGGCAATTAACAACCTCTGAAGAGAACTTCATGGTATTGGAACGAGAGTTACTAGCGATTAAATCAGCTTTTGAGACCTGGAGACATTACTTGGAGGGCGCCGCCCACCCTGTCACAGTCCTTACGGACCACAAGAACCTGGAATATTTACAAACTACGCACATCTCGAATGCTCGGCATGCCTGGTGGGCTGTGTTTTTCGCACGCTTTTGGTTCGTTATTCGCTACCGACCGGGCCGCCTCAGCATGCTAGTGGATGCCCTTTCCTGCCAGACTGAGGCTAAGTGCACTGCAGAGTATGGGGAAGACACTATCTTGAACAAGCGGGTTTTTGCTGCCACATGCCTGTCATTAGATGCCCTCCGTCAAGCAACCAAGCGCGAATTAACCACCAATGATCTGAATGTGCAGTTATCACAGGAGGGTAGAATCCTGGTCCTCCCATCCTGTCGACAACAAGTCCTTTGGACACACCATGATGCATCCCTGGCAGGTCACCCCGGGCGAGATAAAACGATGAAGTTGATCTACCGTACCTTCTGGTGGCCAACCCTACTGCCAGATGTGACCAAGTACGTTCAAGGGTGTGTCACCTGTGCCCGGACAAAGAGCCCTCAAAGGAGACCAACCGGTCTTCTACAATTACGAACGCTTCCTACAGGACTGTGGCGGGTACTAGGGATGGACTTCATCGTGGAGTTACCCCCATCACGGGGGTATAATACAGTGATTGTAGTTGTAGATACATTTTCCAAGATGGCTCAATTTATCGCCTGTAAAGGACTCCCCACGGCCCATAAGACGGCGTTGCTGTTCCTCCGACACGTGATTAAATTGCATGGCCTCCCACGGGAGGTTATTTCAGATTGAGGAACCCAATTCAACTCAAAGTTTTGGAGAAGCTTGTTTACGACCTTGGAGATCCGGCTTTCCCCCACCATAGCATATCACTCCCAGGCCAACGGACAGACCAAAAGAACAAATTAGGATTTAGAACAACATATCAGATGTTACATCAACCATCTGCAAGACGATTGGTATGCTTGGCTTCCTATGGCAGAGTTTGCCCACAACAATGCCCCTCATGTGGCTATAGGGAACTCTCCGTTCTTCGTAACATATGGGTTTCAACCCCAACTGACCACACCACAAATCTCGCCAACCCACGTTCCAGCAGCTGGGGCTCTCGTAGACCAGATTCGATGGACTCAGGCGTTTGCCTGAGAAACCCTGATCAAGTCTCTACAACAATACAAGGTCTCGGCCGACCGGTACTGACGCCCCACTCCGTCATTCGCCCCTGGAGATCTTGTTTGGTTAGATCGGTGACACTACCCCTCACTGCGCCTCTCCCATAAATTAGACCATAAATATATAGGCCCCTTTCCCATCGATCGTCAGCTTAATGAGGTGACCTACAAACTCCGCTTACCTACCAACATCCCTCAATCTCCATCCCACATTCCATGTTTCCCTGCTCAAACCAGCCCATGCCCCGCTTTATCCCACACAAGACATCCCCCCCCGACCCCATTTCCGTCTCCCCCGAAGGACCGGAATATGAGGTACGAGCACTCTTGGACTCCTGGATCCATAGGGGCTGATTACAATATCTTGTTGACTGGGTGGGGTTCGGACCTGAGGAACGGACCTCGGAACCGGCTGTGCAGGTCTACGCCCCCCGCCAGGTACAGCAATTTCACACCTGGTACCCCTGGAAGCCTGGGCCTTTAGGGTGTCTTCAATGGGGGCCTCGGTGGGGGGGTACTGTCATAGGGCTCCATCGCCGCAGGGTACCCCCATGCTCCGTGCCCACCCCAGAACCCCCTTCGGCACCTTCCCTCCAGCGGGTTGTGGCAGATCCACTGTCAGAGCAGGGTAGCACAGGGTCCACGCTCTCAAGAGGCAGCACTCATGCCAGCAGCTGCACTCTTCCCTGAGGATACAGGGATGGAACTTAGGACCCTGCAGTGCTCAGCCCGCCTGCAGGGGAAGCCTCCAGCTGCAGGCACTGAATAGGCTATTTAAACCAGCGCTACCTTGTACACAGCACTGGTGATCAGGTTCCCTGGTTTGGACTGGCCCTGTTGTGTGGAAAAGCTAAGTGCTTACATTCTGTTCATTGTTTATTGAGAGTGAAGCGTGTGGTTCGTTGTGAGCTTTGCGTATAACCTGTCTGCAGCTACATAGTGGCTTGCCCCTCCTTTGTTTCCCTTCCTGCTGAGTGAGTGTAAGGGTGAGAGTGTGGCCCCTTCCTTCCCTGGGCCCCCTGTTCCCCTCCGTGTTTTGAAAGGCCCGTCTCCTCGTTGCCCCTTGGATCCTGGACCCTTCCTCCCCTCACTGTCTGGGGCACCGTGCCGTCCTCCCCAGAACCTTCCCTGTAGTGCTTTCAGGTGATTGAGAGTGGCAGGCAGCCACAGGGCTCCTGTAACCCCATGCCTGATGATGATAGGGGCCTGACTTCCTTGTGCTTCCTGCACTTGGAAGGGCCCACTTATTATCCTGAAGGAAATTTTCACCCAGAGGGCCTCCTTGGGGAACGAGGTGTGCCTGGTGTGTGGTGGAGTATGGTGCGTGACCTGTCCTTTCCCCCCTCTCCCATAACAAAGGCTGAGATAGCCTGTAGTGCTGCAGGGTTACCCGTCCTAACACTGAAATCTCCTCCAATCAACATTATAGCCATAGGGTGGGATCTAGATGCTGAAAGAAGTTTCCCAGTAACCACAACCCATAACTTGTCAATATAATACAAGGCGGATGCAGGTAGAAGATAGACATTCCCAACTAGAAGCTCCAAACCTGAAGGAAAGAAATAATAATAAGGCAAAATAAGATTTGAACGCATCTATAAAACTAACTTCAGCATGCAAAGATGTTGATACTAGAAAAGCAAGACCCACACTGGGCCTGCCATGCCAAGCCGAGGGCGTAGCGTTCAAACAAAAAACATTGAACCCTCTATAATCAAAATCAACTAGGGACCAAGTTTCTTGCAAAAGGATTATTTCAAAATTAGAATTTTTTTAAAAAAATCCATGTCAAGCTGTCAAGCCCTCCAACCAGAAATATTCCCGCTAATAAGCGTAAACCCTAGGGACCTCCCAGGATCAAGTCATTTAGAAGAAGAGGGGATTGTGAGAGTTGGGCCAGTGGGAGACCCAGGGTTAGATTTTCCAAGAGTGGGGTAAGCCCCAACTGTTAGTAGACTTCTGTTAGCCTGGTTCTGGGTTAATACTGTTGAATAAAGCCCACAACCATTGCCGGGGCTGGCAAATTTGGACTTGAGATCTTAGGGGATGAAGTACAATCAAGTAGAGTATCCGTACCAACATAAACTATCTCCTGCCTGCAAGAAGCCTCAGTAAGCTGAGAAAAAGACCCACCCGCATTACCCAATCCGGCCCCACCCACAACACCCACTATCGGAGAGAGTGTCAAGGGACGAGGACTAAACAAAGGAGCTGAAGGAGGCCAAGATCTCCTGGTGGCAGTTCCCCCTCCTGAGCCACACAGGGACCTCACGGTAGTTTGCAGGGACCCATTATGTGGCCTTAATGCACCCAGTTGCATCTGCAGATGGTCTAATCTATCTATCAGAGCCTGTTGGCCCTTCACCAAAGATGACGTCAATGCACCACCCCCAGAAGGGGGCAATTGAATCAGAGGAGTTTCGACTCAACCTGGTAGAGGGTCAATATCCATGCTCCTCTCCTTTAGGAAGGCCTGCAAATTAATAGTTGTAAACAAGTCACGGGATTTAGCCCCACATCGGGGCTGGGCTGCTGTTGCAGCAACTTTGGTGGTTTGAATAGGGTGTGGAGCAGTAAGGGGATGACTAGAACCTATACAGGAGGTCAGACCTATCAAAGGCAAATTCCTGTTCAGCACACAAATACTGTCGGGATCCGTTTGGTATACTCTTGAAATATAAATTGCTCTACTATTAAGTAACTTTTCTTTAGTAAAAATGGTAGAGGTCAGGTCTCGAGAACTAAAAGAAATATTAATCATAGAACAATCATTTGTTCTAACAAGTTGGTCAACTGAAATATTATTATTCCTGGTGACTGGGATCTTTAACAGCAATCTGAGATGCTCCGCAATATCTAGTGGGGTATTCCAGAAAGGGAGACAGCCGCCAGGCAAAGGTAAAATGGTAAAAATCAAATTACTAGAAGAACCCGTAAAGTCTCTGCATTCCCCGTAGACGGCAACTTAGAGGTCGCCAGAGGGAAACAAGAATTTAGCAAAGCAGCTTTCCCAACATCAAGGTGAGGCCCTGGGAGACAATCAGTATTCTTTGGAGCTGTAGGGGGCTTCCTAATAACACCCAGGGGAGTATTATCCCGGTGTGGAAACAAACCCAGGGCTTCCACCTTGTCATTAAGCGCACTGAGCTGGATAAACATGAAACGCATAGTCTCCGTAGTTAAGGCGACATGGTCAATTTAAAAATTGGTAAGTCTTACGCCATCCCCCATTCCCATACCACCATTTTGGGAGAGTGCCCTAGGACTTGCTACGGAAGACCTTCGTACTGGAGGAAAGCATAATGCCGACTCTTGGGGCTGACCATTCGCACACACTTGCAAATCGGTCAAAGCCGAGAAGTGGTTACTGACAGGGAAGTCTAACAACAAGTGGTCCTCCTCAGGGGCCTAGGCAACTGCCCTGCAAAAGTAGCTCTCCATCTTCCGCTGTTTCAATGATTTACTGGCAGGAGGAGAGTTACTAGCTACCTCCACCCTAGATCTTTTTGTCTTCAGCATGGCTGATTAAGATAGAAATGAGCTCCTGCCGAAGTGCATCCAGGAGCACCCCCAAGCTCTGCACAGATGGAACCAATGATGGACACCCCCAATACAGGGGGTGTCCCCTCCCCCAGACCTCCGACCCCACCCACCAACATCATCTCTGTCCTGTTGGGATAGAGGTTCAATTGGCTAGACCTCATCCAAACCCCCACAGCAGACAGGCACCAGGATAGCAATGAGACCGCTGCATCTGGGTCAGTCGAAAATGATAAATACAACTGAGTCTCATCTGTATATTGATGACAGCAGACTCCCCAGCTGTGCATGACCTTCCCCAGCAGCTTCATATACACATTGAGTAAGAGAGGGTACAGAATGGAACCCTGCGGGACCCCCCACAGGAGATCCCCCGGGGACAACGAACAGTTTCCTAGTATCACATGCCGAGATCTATCCACCAGGTATGAATAGAATCACCCTAAGCTGGTACCGCCCACCCTGGCCAGGTCCCGCAGACGAGTCCCCAGTAGGGGTGGGCGTGCCGGTAAATCCGGAATCCGATAATGCCGGTACTGGGCGTACCGGCATTATCGGATTCAACCCTGTAAATCCGGTCCCGTTACCGGATTCCGGGTACTGGATTTTTTTACATTGCAGCCATTTAAATGAATGGCTGCAATGTAAGTCCC
>QEPC01001717.1:17858-70852 GCA_003113815.1 Sphenodon punctatus | reverse complement strand
CCCCCCCCCCCCCGCCAAGCCTCCCCATGCCCAACACGACCTCAGTTGATTCCACAACCACCCCAAACACTCCACCCCAACGAGACCCCCTTCCCCATGCTCCACAAAAGCCAGAGGGCACACTCCAAGCCAGACATCCCCTGAGAGTATTGGCCAGGGAGGCATACTGGAAAACCACCCTACCACTCCCCTCTCCCCCATGCCTGTACCTCCCCTCTCACAGGGGGGCCATGGCACGCCCACCCATTTCCCCCATGCCAATACCCCCGCTCTCACAGAGAGGCCACAGCATCCCCTCCCACCCACTACCCCACGTCCATACCCCCGACAGGGGGGCCAGAACACTTCCTTTCTCCTCTGACTCACCATTCCCCGCTCATACCCCACAAGAACATTTAAAAACAAAAATCACCCCCCCCCTTTAAATACCACTATAAAACAAAACAAAAAAGGGAAGATCCAACCTCAGGCGGCCAAATGGTAGCAGGGTCTGGAGTCCTTTTAACAACCAGAGGGGTGGGAGGAGACAAAGCAGTCCCAGGTGGCAGCAGCCAGGCCAGGCCAGGCCCCTCCAGCAGCAGCCTTCCAGTGGGGCTCAGTCCCTGCCCTAGATTCTCTTTCCTAGCTCCCTCTCCCCTATTAGAAAGGGGGAAGGGCAAAGGATTGCCATGCCCACTTTCTGACATAACCCCACCTCTCTGCATTGTGATGTCACAATGCCTCACAGACGAGTGAGCTTTATGTCAGAAAGGGGGCGGCCTCCAGGTTGCCACCAACAGAACGGGGACAACAACTCTACTTTCAGCCTCCAGAGCTTGCAAGGCAGGCTGGCCTATTTGTGGGCATCCACTAGTGGCATGACATTGCCTGTTGTGGCACCACTGAAGGGTGATGTTAAAGGGCACCCTTTGGCGGGCACAACGGTGGAAATGGGTTGGGGTTTTTGCAACATTTTATGTATTAATGGGGAGTTTTACATATTAATTGGGGGACTGGTATGGTGGGTGGGATTTGGAGACCACCACAACCCTCCTGTGAGTGGAAGGGATATGTACTTGGATGGGCAAGAAGGGATACACCATGGGGTCTACCCCAAGTGAGAAATGGGGGCGGGAGTCTCATGACTGGGGTGGGAGTTTTTGTGCTTTACTTGTTTTTTACTAATATGCTGTAAAGTCACCCAGAGCTGCGTCAACTGGGCAGGATATAAATAAATAACTCCTCCTATTCCAGTTGAGGTCCCAACCCACAACTTCGGAACTGCTGTTATGTATTCATTTTACAGCCATATTTCAGAGGTAATGACAACAAGAAGGGGATGATAGAACCAAAGGCTGTTAATGCCAATATGAAATCGAGAAGTTTCAGCTGGCTGAGGAGGAGTGAAGAAAAAATAAATAAATCAAATGGCAAGAAGGTCCTCTCCAACAAGGGGAATTGGGACACAGCATTTCTCCTACGCCAGACTGTCTTTTATATGTGCACATATATGCATGTATTATGAGAAGCTACAAGCATCTGCATACCTGGCTGCCTTTGCACCTTCACTCAAACTGTCCAGACCTCAGAGGGGGGAGAAATTACCTCTAGTATTTTATTCACATGAGTTGGGGATAGCTGCATTACACAAATGGATGTCATTAAATCTTTATGCCACACTGCACCATCATGAATTCTGTATATGCCACATATTTTACAGACCCACCAAAAAACTATTTTAGAAATGCTTTTAAGAGTTTTATTGAGACTCCAGGCAAAGATGTCAGGTGCACTAAAAATCCAATTTGAATTACTGCTAGAGGAAAGCAAGATTCTGTTTTTCAGTGTTTTACCAATAGCCCTGAAAAACTGCCATTTGCTAGGCTTCCTGAAGATAAAGGGATGTTCTGTATGTTACAGAATTTTTCTCTCTTGCCTACGTGGAGTAGTGATATTCCTCATTAATTCCACTGGATGGCACTGAAGGAGACAATATCACATGTAAATAGCTCTAGAAGCACTATAGCTCTTTTAAACCGAGTACAGTGGTTTCCTTGCTTTTGCCGCTGTTGAAGTACTAGACAAATGTGGCCTAACTTTTCACTTTGATATATATTTATAATCAAACCCCCTGCCCAAGCACCCGTTCCACATTTAGAAGTTTATGGCTGAAGAAAAACTACAAAAATGAGTGTGAATGTTAAGCCTGCCAAATCCAAATATCGCCCTCCCTCACTTGTAAGGGGATCCAGGCAGAGCTGTATTATGCCTTATGCTGACTACACTGGGTGTAAACAGATGGATGCAGAGGCTGCCTCTGGGGGTGCACCCCTGTGTCCGCCTGCTTGCAGCCCTGGACATTTTAGACGGACCTGGAGGATGCCCCAGCCAGTTGTCTGCCCACGCGGCACCCCCACATACACCAGAGAGTTGTGGGTGGATCACCCGCCGCTCTAGAATGGTGACTTCTATGGTGTTGCCCAGGGTAATGGCTGACCAAAATCAGAGCTGCAGAGCGGGTCTGCTTAGCAGATGGACAGCAGCTCGGTTTTGGGCTGGTACCCCGGGTTTGGCCGGCCCGCTCCACAGGTGGTGCTCCAAGATGTTCCGGAGCACCGCAAACAGGGCTGGCTGGTGCCTGCTCCTCTTCCACATCTGGCGGAGCACCATTACATGGATGGACCAGTCTGGGGGTGAAGTGGGCTGGCACAGCCAGTACCAGTGCAGCCTGTTCGTCTAAAAGTACCCAGTGTAGCACAGGAGCCTTAGCTTGGACTCCCCTCCCTTATATTGCAACACAGTCAGAGGCCTGGGATGCTCAGCAATACCACACCAAAAGTCCATGAGCCAGAGTGAAAACCAGTGCCACTTAGGGTGGCAAAGCATATGGACCCAGCTGCTAAAGTGGACATAACATTCAAATGTAGGAGAGGAACAGAATAGGGCCCCTCTCGCAGTTGTGAGCTGTGGCTTTGGTGGCAGAGACTTGAGGCAGTAGTGGCTGGGAGCTGCAGCAGATGGAGTCCTTTTCAGAAGCCAGGCCACGCAAGGAAGATGGTGGCGGTGAGGGAGCCCTACATTATAGTTTAAGTCCTCACAGCCTTTAATCTCACCCTGATTTAGAGATCTGATTTTTGTTCACATATCGAGCTATGAAAAAATATCCCCTTAAATATGTTAATTATTTCAGACTGTACTAAAACTGCAAAATGCCTTTTCTAATAGTGCCTTTCTAAAACTGGCAAACTGCACAGTGAGAAAGATACTCGTTTTTAAGTACAGTAGCTAGCAATCTCTCTAACAAATGCAAAATAATTTTTAGTCCCCAGTCTCTGGATTTGAAACAGCTGTCTGCCGATTTGAAGCACAGAGTATGCGAGGGGAGAGTCTTCAAAACGGGGGATCTACCCTGCTGATCGTACGCAAGGCAGGCCCCTGTTTTGTCCTGAATAGGGACACCAGAATCAGGCCTTGAAAATCCACCATCCTCCCAATTGCTCAGGTGCACAACCTGGGAGGCATTGATGTCCTCTCTAGACTTACACCTCCTGGTTGCATCTAAAACATCCTTTCCCTCCTCCAGATCTTGGTGATCTTTTCTTTCTCTGAAGCCCTTGACGCATCATTCTCCCTCTGGTCTTCATGATACTCACTCCCTTGGCTTTTTAAAACCCTGCTGCTGATGGTTATATATTGGTGTAGTGTCTATGGGGCCATGGCTCATTGCTGTGACACCTAAGTGCTAACCCAACAAATATAATAATAATAATAATAGTGGCCACCGCTCATTAGTGTGAACATTTCATCCTCCCCCTACATCCCTTCATGGACTTCCCCTTCTCTGCCAGCTTCTTGTTCTTACCTTCAAGCCCCTTTGTGTTAGCTCTTTTCTGCACTCCTAAATTTACATCTTAGTGGTGTCCGTATCATCTCCCTCTCTCCACCAATGGGGTCAGCCTCTGGGACAGGTCTAGGGGGTGGTGCAGTTAGGAAAATGAGTCTTTGGATAGTGAAAGCCAGTCCATGACCCCCCTCATAGGAGGTTTCTGTTGCTCTCAGGGAGCAGCATATAAAATTGTGAGGGAGATGTGGCATTTTATTTTAAAATGCATATTTACCTGTGCGTTGTCTTTTTTCCTTGGTGTGTATAGATTTGAAACCTGCTAATACAGCTAGTGCTGTATATTACTCTGCTAGGGATGCATGAACAGAACCGAGTTCAGAGGTTCGGTTCAAAAATGGAGTTCGGTTTGAAAGTTCGGTTCGGTCAACCGAACTATTCGAGTTCAGTCGAATTCCGAACCAAGTTCGTTCGTTCAAAACCAGTTTTTTTTCCCCTTCCGAACTGGTTCAGATTCAACCAACAGTTCGGTCGAATTCAAGTTCAGTTCGAAAGTTTGGTTCGGTCGACCAAACTATTCTAGTTCAGTCTGAACTCCAAACTTCCGAACCGTGTTCGCACATGCCTAGACTCTGCAGTATTGTTAACTTCAGTGGGACTGCATGGAGTGTAGGTCAACACAGACTCTTATGTGTGTGTTGGGGAGGGACAACAGGGAAGAAATTTAACTGGTCATGAAGATCATCCATGAATGTTACAGGCCTGGTTCTTTATTGCCCTACTGCTTTTGTAGTAATTTACTTAGCGCTAACGTTATCAAAAGGAGTATCATGTTGCACTCTCTGTGCCACATTAGAGGCAGAGAACATGAACAGCAACATGTTTTCACTTAGTTCTTTATTCCCCACATTGACCCTACAATAGTACTCAGTAGTGCTGTTTGGCTTTCTTTCCAGGGATACCAAGGGTTTAAAAATTGTAATGGATGAAGCCTCAAAGCACCCCTGAGTGGTAGGGAATTATTATTTCTGGAGCAATTATTACTAGACAGAAGCTACTATGTAATTTTGTGGAAATTTTCACCATTTCTTTAGTACCATAAGGCATTTGCAATCAAAAATTATAGCAGCATTTAAAAAATAACTGCAGCTAGTGGCAATAGAGACAAAGTAGTACAGTGATATATTTTATTGGACCAACTACATTTGGTGAAGGTATGCAAGCTATTGGACCTCACAGGGTCCTTTGTCAGGCAAGTCAGGAGTTGCCTGATGAAGGACCCTATGAATGCGGTCTGAAAGCTTACATACCTCCACCAACTGTAGTTGGTCCAATAAAAGGTATCACTGTACTACTTTGTCTCTATTGTCTATATTTGGGACCAATACAGAACCTTACCTTCTCTACACATGCTGTTGGTGGAAAACCCAAAATGCAGTTTTTGCAAACAGTTTGGGACCACTAAAATTCCTTATTTTGTCTGAACATGAAATTGCAACACACAAAGCTATTCAATGAGTTCTCTATTGGGGCAGAGAATAAAATCTGGATCTCGTAGGGTTGCCACTTCTCATGGAAATGACTCGGACACTCCCATTTTGGCCGATGGGATTCTCATTTCCCTGAGAGGTTGCAGCCCTACTTGTCTACCAATCCCATTCCTTTAACCTCAAGACAAAGGGTGTCTTTAGACAGACCCAGGGCTGGCCACCCCCACCTTTGCTTTGGGGGTGGCCAGGCCTGCATCCCTCATGTGCAGTTCTACCCACACCAGGTTTGTATGGACCCGGCCGCTGCCATGGCCCACAATCTGCCTGCACAGCGCCCATCCCCCATACCACAGAGCTGCAGGCAGATTGGCCGCCACTTTAGGCTGCCACCCGCAGCTCTATGGCATTGTCCGAGGCAACCCCCAGCTGGGAGGGGAGCCTCAGCAGGCATCTATAAGTAGATGGACCACAGGTCTGCCTCCAGCTGGTGCCCTGAAAGTTTGGGCAGCCTGCTCCACTGGCAGTGCTCTAGGATGTTCTGGACCATCGCTAGCAGGGCTTCTCCGCTCCAGCTGCAGGCAGCAATCCAGAGTGAGAGCGTCTGCTCTGCGTGCACATCTGGCAACCCACCTGCACATCTGTTGACTCTCCTCTGCAGAGTCGAGCTTTGGGTGCCGTCCATGTAAAAGCACCCAAAGAGGTGTTTGGGGTCTGAAATGTCCCCCGAAGTCTAGTAAAGAGTTAAGTCAATATCTGGTAACAACAAAGGTTCTGACTGTATAACCATGGCTTTCTCAAAGAGACTGATTAAGACATCTGTAAACATAATTTTAAATTGCTTGGAACAAATGCTCAGTGTGCTGGCTGTGGAGAGTGTGGTTCTTACAGGTGAACGTCAGTCTGCTGGTAAATAGAGGAAGTGAAAAGAGATAGGTACAATAGAGTGCTCCGCGTGATCTGGGGGAGAGAGGGAGGACAGCAGAACAGCTTTCTTCTCTATTATTTTTGAAAGGAACTCAAGAGTCCTTTTGGCAACTTCTCCCCATTATTTCACATCCGTTTGATAGACAGACGAGATAGAGATTTTATTAGAACGTAGTGAACCATCAATAATTAGCTCATGGCAAGTCAGCATGGGGCTGTGCAGCATAATATGTTTGGTGATAATGGATTAAGGCTTGACACCTCTGAAATTATGAGTATGATGGAAATTAATAGCTTCCTGGTACAGAAATTGTTGTTCCTGGTGTTCTGTAAATTGTTTAATGTCACAGAGAAGGATCCGGTTCCCTGAAGATGTGAGCCATCATTGTAAGCCTTATAATGCCCTCGACCCATTTTTCTACCCAATGTACGTCAGAGGTTAGAACACAGTAGCAGGAGTATGGATTTTGTAAAAAACAACAGTATTAAAATTGATACCCACACAGGAAAGAGCCAAGAAAACTGGAGCTTGATATTTTGCATATATTTTGTTTGATCCTTATTGATAGTATCTTCAATCATGTTCTCTTTTTTCCACTGTATCTGCCAGGAAAATTTTATGCATACATAACTAGAAATCTTTGGCTTTTAAAGTCATGCCACTTAGCAAAAGACTTTTAAAAAAGAGAGACAAACAAAAATTGCCTTTAAAAAAATATATATGAGAACACTATAAATATTTATAAGCAACATGTTTATAATTTCTTGATAGCTATCATTTAAAACCCATTTGTTGACAATAAAATGTTTAGGGCAATCTTGTGCCCTCTGTACAGTGGCAATGGGTGATTTCAGAAGTGACGTGGTGAATGTCCACCACAGTCAACCTCAGTCAAACGAGGGGGGGGTTGAAAGTGCTGTGAATGTCTGTTTGCTCGCATCCAGATGTTCACCACAGTCAAACACGGCCCGGGGTGAAGCTAATCACGCTTTGTGAGGTCAGGGCGGGAGGAGGTCCAGAAGTGTGGTGAATGGTCACCACGGCAGGGGTGAATGACAAGTAACTTCTGAATGGAAACCCTCAGCTGCGGTGGAAGGAATTGACCCCAGCCGCGGTGCATTCTGGGGCTCGAACCGCGGTCCACGTCTCCACTGCATGTCTGTTGTGTTCCCCCGGCCCATGTTCTCTCTGATTGCCCCCGGGCGGTGGTCACAATCCTGTCACTTCTGTTGGGTCCGCACGTGTCACCACAGCCATACGTGAATCTGTTCACACTGGGGTGGGATTCACTGTGGTGAATTGGAACGCGTCACTTCTGAAATCACCCATAGTCTCCTTCAAACAGGATGCTCTGAAATGGGACACCTGGCCCCCTCCAGTCCTTGCCAAGTGCAGTGATGGAGTTAGAGCGCTAACACATGTCTCTCAGAACAGAACACTCCACAGATCAGACTTGTGTACTGGATGTTAACAGATGTGACAGGAGAGCGCTGCCATCACAACCTGACCCCGGCGTGGAAGCTGCTGCTGACACTGTCTGGACTGGGTGGGGTGGCACAACAAACGTGATGGTGGCCAGGCTGCCAGGGAGATGCATGAACATGTAGCTGCCACCCCATGCCCTGCCCCCCACCATGACGGGCTGCCATGGTGGCCCTGATCCGGGCTGCCTCACAGTGGGCTGCAAGAGACATGAATGATAGTTGCTGTAGACCTCTCTGGCCCACTCAGGCAGACCGTAGCTTGGGCTCGGACAGTAGTAAGAAGGAAAGTAAGAAGAGAGAAGTTTGTCCTATATCCTCTCCAGGCTCCCCTGAAGTTGGAGGTGGAGTGGGGCGGATCAGGTCTGTGGTTTGGGGGATGACTGCCCCCTTTCCTATTTTTATGCCCTTGGCAATGTCTATGAATAGATGAAGTCGTTCCATCTAACATGCAGTGCATTACATTTGCCAACTCTGGCTTTTGTATTCCTTTGGAACACCTCTTTATCAGGCTTTGCTAGGTCCCTGGTGAGTTCCTCACAGGTTTTATTTTTAGTCTTAGTTGGTTTTCCATAATTTGTGTCAGCTGCCAGATTTTGCCACCTCCCTCTTCACCCTCTTTTTCAGATAATGGCTAGTTTCAGACATGCTGGGCCTCCAGGCCCAACACGCAGAAACCCGGACGGATCCCGGTCTGTGATCAGGCCAGCCGTCCTTTAGACATGCCGGCTTGATTATAGTGGGGAATTGGGACAGGGGCGGGGCTGTGTGGTGTGACGTGCGGCTGCTCAGCCCCGCCCCCCCGTGCTCCCATGGTCGCCTGCCCTCGGGGAGACTGGCGGGTGCAGCGGCCAATTAGGCCGCTGTGCTTGATCCCATCCCGTGGTTGGGACTGGATTCCAGGACAGGGCTGGGTAACAGTCGTTACCTGTGGCCATTCCCAGCCATGTCTCAGATTGTGGCCAAACTAACCACGGTTCTGGAGATGAAGCCATCCGTACCTCCAGAACTGTGGTCAATTTGATCCCGGCCGGGTGTTCACTGTGGTGAACATCTGGCTGGGAGCAAATAGACGTGCACGGGATTGCTGCCACCACACTGGATCCACTGTGGTTCAGTGTGGTTAGCAGCATTCCCGTCACATCTGAAAATACCCAGTATATCAAACAGCACTGGTTCTAATCATATTAAATTGCTGGACACTGATAATTTATTCCTAGACAGTATCTAAGGTCTGCTGACCATTTTCTACTTATGGCAGAGATTTCTTATGGATATATATTTTCCTTACTAACCTACTATACAGAGCATTCCCTCCCCCAGAGTAGATTGGGGATTTGCTTCAACTGAAGAAATTAGAGAGCTCTCACTGGTGTAGCTATATAGATGCAAACCTTAGTGAAGAGCAGCACAGCAGCTACTTACACCAGTGGCATTTGCCCCAGGTATCTGTGCTGGGACAAGTGTTGTTTAATATATTAATCATTTGGATAAGGGAGTAAAAAGTGAGGTGATCAAATCTGCAGGTGACACAATGTTATTCAACGTAGTTAAAACCCAAGGGGACTGTGAAGAATTGCAGGAGGATCTTGTGAGACCAGGTGATTGGGCATCTAAATGGCAAATTTAATTTAATGCAGAGCTGTATTGAATAGTACTTCTGGGTACTTGGGCCAAATTCTGAAGTTCCAAGTAATTGGCCTGAGTACTTGATGGCCCTTCAGCATTGTTTCTAAAGTTTTGGAATTTGGACTCAGAATTCCGGACCTCGGAAAACTTCAGACTGGGGTGCCCCACCAAAGGAAGTCCAAAGACTACATTACCAAGCAAATAAAATTGATCAATCAAGTTTCAACAAGCTTTTTTGGTCTGTGCGTAGTCCCATGGGTGCCACCAGTCAGACCAGCAGCCATAACAAGCACACACAAGAAACCAGACATCCCCCACGCAAAAAAAGTCTCCATTGTGTATGCCCAGCCCACCTACACAAGGCAAGCTCCCTCCAGAACCAGGTAAAAAACACTAGAAAGTATTCCCCCAGTGCCCCGACTGGTCACATCTTGGCAAAGTTCTTGAACCCACAGCCAAATCAGTACCCAGAAAAGCAGGCTAGCAAGAGTGGGACAATCACTCCAGAAGACAACCCCTCAAAAGTGCAACTTTGTGCACAAATCCAAAAAAACTTCAACAGTAGTGTAACCACAGCATGGCCCACCATCAGCAGTGAGTGCACCCACTTTAAAATCACTATGCCAACTGAGCAGTGCGCAAAAAGGCAGGCTATCAAGAATGGGACGTTTGCTCAAGAAATATACAACAACCCTGCAAAACAGTGTACAACTGCATGGAGAAATAAAAAACCTCACCAAAAGCCGGCCAGCCTGTCCAGCAGACAAAATTATAACACCCACAAGAGAGAAACCAGACGTTCACCCCCCACCCCGGGGCACCCTCTAGTCTTGACATGGCATTGGTACTGTGGCACTGGTAACTTGAACAGACCAGACAAAGGGAAGTGGAGCCAGGTAGAGAGATCTCTCTAGTCTCATGGTGCCAAGGGCCAACCAAGCATCAGGCAGAACTAGAAACAATGTGGCGCCCAATTATTATTATTTTTTAAAAAGCATGGCATGGTAAAGGTAAATGTAACCCCCATCCCCCAGCATTGGCCCTATGGACAGGATAGACCATGCCAGGCCTGGGCCAGGCACCCTTCCCCCCAACAGTCAATTACTTACAGATCCAGCACTGTAGCACACAGCCAAATTCACCAAAGGGAATGGAAAATGGCTGCAGCTACTTTCATTCTGCCCTGCGAGCCAATCAAAAGTTTGCCATCTAGCTTACCGTCATTCAACTATCCCCTCTCATACCCCCCCTCCTACCAAATATGGCACTAAGTTTGATTTCCAGAAGGTCAACTGTCCACCAGCCCCCCACGCATACAGCAGTTTCTGAAGTTTTCAGAAGAATGGCCTCGATCCTCAGAACTTCGGCCTTTCGGAACCAGATACCTTAATATTCAGTGAATTCCGAAATTTTCCAAAGACCAAATTACAGCCCTAATTTAATGTCAACAAGTGTAAAGGTACAAAAAAGTTTATTGCCTCCAGCATTTGCTATAATAATTAAAAACAAAGCATAAACTTGTAAAACTATATCACCAGGCCTTAAAACAGGCGATTAAAAACAAGCAGTGATATAACAACTCTTAAATCGCGGCAAAAGGGAAAACCGACCTAGCCTCGCTACAGATCGCTAGATTCAATAATCAGGTTATTCTATAGAATTAGTCTTTGACCATCTTCCAGCATTTTTCCACACCCTCTTAGTTCCCCCCCTTAGTTCCTTGTTGTTGGTTTCCCTTTCCAGCTTCCCTATCGCAGGTTACCCCTCTTAGTATATATTGCTTGTATATAATGCTGGGTTCTAAACTAGGAGTTACTACTCAGGAAAGAGATCTTGGAGTCATTGTGGACAATACACTGAAATCCTCAGCTCAATGTGTGGCACCGGCCAAAAAACCACGACAGGATGTTAGGAATTACAACTTTTCAGGAGATAGAGAATTAAACTGAAAATATCATAATGCCACTATATAAATCTATGGTGTGACCACACATTGAATAGTGTGTGCAGTTCTGGTCGCCCTATTTAAAAAAAGACATAGTTTAACTAGAGAAGGTACGGAGAAGGGCAACAAAATGATAAAGGGTATGGAATGGCTCCTGTACGAAGAGAGAGTTGATAGGTTAGGGCTCTTCAGCTGAGAGAAGAGATGACAGAGGGGATATGATAGAAGTTTATAAAATCATGTGTGGAGTGGAATGAGTAAATAGGGAATGGTTATTTACCCCCTCAAATAGTACAAGAACTAGGAGACACTCCATGAAACTTGCTAGTAGCAGATTTAAAATAAATAAAAGTATTTTTTTTAAATCTGCTACTAGCAAGTTTCATGGAGTGTCTCCTAGTTCTTGTACTATTTGAGGGGGTAAATAACCATTCCCTATTTACTCATTCCACTCCACACATGATTTTATAAACTTCTATCATATCCCCTCTGTCATCTCTTCTCTCAGCTGAAGAGCCCTAACCTATCAACTCTCTCTTCGTACAGGAGCCATTCCATACCCTTTATCATTTTGTTGCCCTTCTCCGTACCTTCTCTAGTTGAACTATGTCTTTTTTTAAATAGGGCGACCAGAACTGCACACACTATTCAATGTGTGGTCACACCATAGATTTATATAGTGGCATTATGATATTTTCAGTTTAATTCTCTATCTCCTGAAAAGTTGTAATTCCTAACATCCTGTTGTGGTTTTTTGGCTGGTGCCACACATCCACTCAGCGCACAATTAGCTTGTGGAACTTGTTGCCAGAGGATGTGATCAAGGCCAGTACGATATAGCTGGGTTTAAAAAAAGGATTGGATAAGTTCTTGGAGAGTAGATCCATTAACAGCTATTAGCCTAATAAGGAATGTAACTTCTTACTGCTGGAAACAAACAGCAGGAAATAGATTGCCCATTGGGACCTGTTGGGTACTTCTCCCATGCAACTGAGATTGATCGCTGTCGAAGATAGGATGCTGGGCTTGACGGACCAATGGTCTGACATTATGGCACTACTTACGTTCAGATGTTTTTAAGCCCTAGTTGCAAGGAAGAATAAGTGCTAGCAGTGGACAAGTCAGCTAGTTTGCATGAGTTCGGACACTCTAGTGACTGGTCACCAATAGCTGGAATCAGGGCAAAATCACCAGGATAAAGTATTTGTCAAAGGTTTTCTAAATGCTAAATAAATTATTTAAACCGTTTCCCTTTTGTCTGCTATTTTGTGGACATGCTCAAAACAAAAGCTATGAGAGAAGTGTGCTCAGGATACAAATGAACAATTTAAAACATGGCTTTCAGACTCATTACTGAAACATGAAGTTTGGGTCTCGTACAAAACCAAATGGGTCCAAACTGAGCAAACGGTAGACCTTGGCATGTTAAACACCCTACTGTCACGGCTGGTCTTGAACCCTTAGCCATGGGGGCATCACCGGAGCTGCTTGTGCCACCTGGTGCCTCGATAGATGGTGCTTTCATCCTCCTCACTGTGTCTTCCCCTGCATCCCCACCTGGTGTGTGCCCCACCCCTACACACCTGGTAGCAATTTCTGGGGGCTTGTCTCCTGGCTTCCTGATTGGCCACCAAAGTGTATTTAGGATCTCCTAGGGGCCTCAGGAAGCTGGTGGAGCAACTGCTCTTCCCGTGGTTTGTGTGTTCTCAGGATCGGGTGTAGCATTAACCAGGCCCCATCCCTTGTGATTGTTCTTGTCCTGTGAACCCCTTGCTTCTTGTAGGAGTGGAGTCTCCTCCTTGCTGTTGCTGGGGTCCCTGTTCTCCTTGGGGGCAGCAGGGACCTTCCTGCTCCCTATCGCAGGTTACCCCTCCTAATTCCTTGTTGCCGTCCAGCTTCCCTATCACTGGTTGTCCTTCCTAGTCCTTGTTGCTGGTTCCCCTTTCCAACTCTCTCGTTGCTGGTTACCCCTCTTAGTTCCTTGTTGCTGGTTTCCCTTTCCAGCTTCCCTATCACAGGTTATCCCTCTTAGTTCCTTGTTGCTGGTTTCCCTTTCCAGCTTCCTTCTTGCTGGTTCTCTCTCCTAGTCCTTCTTGCTGGTTCCTCCTGCCACTCTCCTATCCCTGGGTACCCCTTTGAGCTCCTTGTTCCTGGCTCCCCCTTTCCCACTCTCCGGTCATTGGTTCCCCCTTCCAGCTTCCCTTCGTTGGTGGCCCCTTCCCAGCCTCCAAGGCCCATGGCCTCGATGATGAGCCGTACGTTGTCTCAGGCCAGCTTGTCTGGTGTCCATGCTGAGTGCGTGGTCTCTCGGATATCGAAGAACGGTTGAGAGGTTTTAGTGTTGACATAGTGGGCAACCCTTCCATCCCTTACCCGCCCTTCTCTCTCCTCCTTTTCCCCCTGGCTCCTGACCCCGGAGACTGACACCTGTTTTGGGTGCATGAAAAAAACTCTTAACACCAGCAGTATTTAAAACAGCCTTTGCAGTTTGGGGATGATACACAAAATAGATTAATCTCGGTCTCATACCCTATGCCTGCTTTGTGGGAAAACATTACATTTAATCATCAAAATTTAATATTTGGAAAAATACCAGTATCCAGAGAATGGGCCTGTTCTTTAAATACTTGTTCCTGCTCCCATGGAAGTCAAGAACCCAATCAACGGCAACAGAATCTGAATGTACCTAAATAAATAAATAAAAATTGGAAACTTTAGAAGAGCTAAACAATTAATTTATCTGTAACACCCTTCCAGCAATGTATCCCAAAAGCAAACAAGTTCTGTGCACAGGGATCTCTCTGCACTGGAAAAATAGAGCTAGGGGCAAACTTTGAGAGAGATGGACGGAAGCAAATGAAATAAGATTTAATATAGATAAATGTAAGGTAATACACCTGGGAAGAAATAATCATCATCAGACAGAAAATGGGAGGCTACTGTTTAGAAAACAGCAGTGCAGAAAAGACCTGGAGGCAATAGTGGATAATTAATTACTGCAGATAGGAGTTCAAAATGGAACATTGCTGCAAACTTCAGATGCCATCCCGGGGCTGTTGGGGTGGGGTTTGCATCTGTGCTCATGTGTAGTTGTTTTCTAAAACAAGAGAAATGTGACAACAAACATCGATAAAATATTAATGCCAATGTTATTAATACTAAAAAAATATTTTGGCAAAAAGAAGAGGCCTACAGAAAACAAACTTTTTCCCTATGATTTACAAAAGATGAATTTTAAACTTCTGAATCAATGGGTTTGCATGACTAAAAACGTCTACGAAATATCAAAAGAGGAACTTTCTTACTGCTTTCCCGCCTCACTTAAATATAGAGTAAGGGCTAATTCAGACGTGCGTTTAAATCGCACAGCCGCAGCGGTGGCATCGTGCGATTTAAAGCACCGCGCACTTCTGGGTTGGTGTGAATGCACCGACCGTGTACATTTCAGCCTAACGCGAACTGTTGGAGTGTGGTTTTGAAAGCTGCTCCGAGCAGCTTTTAAAACGGCACTCCAACAGTTCGTGTTAGGCTGAATTGGTGCATTCACACCAACCCGGAAGTGCGCTGTGCTTTAAATCGCACGATGCCGCCGCGGCGGCTGTGTGATTTAAATGCACATCTGAATGAGCCCTTAGAGAGAATTCCAGAGAGTGTGGTTGCTGTGTTGGTCCCAAGTGTAAGATATTGAAATAAAATAATTCAGATAGTTTTTACTGGATCAACTTCTGTTGGTGAGCGTATGCAAACCCAAACGCTTGTGGATTCTGACAGCAGTTGGTTCAATAAAAGATATAATCTAAACTTGGCTTCATCTCACAGAGAATTCTGTCATTCAGTACAGAAATCAAAACTGAATATACAAACCTGTGTGTGGATTTGTTTTCCTGCAAAAAGAATAGGAGTGAGTTTGAGAAACTATCTGGAGAATTAAGATTACCCAAGGCATTCTGGACACAGACTCCTTTAAAATAAATGATAGCTTCGGTAACAGAAGTTCTGTTGCTAGCAAACTGTTAATCACAAAGTTTTCAGATGTGTTTTTTTTTATTTAACAAAGAAATGTTCATCAATCAGAATACCTAACAGATAACGAACAAACATAATAAAGGTGTAATTTGTTACAACACAACGAAGACTGTTCAAAACCTTTACTTGGCATACTGAGATGTGAAGGGAGAATTTTCAAGATCCATCTCAAAGTGTGTCCTAAGAATTGAATGGACATGGTCAATGCCTGATAGCTGCTTGTTTGGAAAGATCAGGAAAACATACAAGCGATTCCAGTCCCCAAACCGATGGCACTGATACAAGGGCAAAAGGATTTGTACTGCCCTTTTGTTTTGCCGATGCTGAGCCAAGCTAAGCTAACTCAAGTGGCTTTATTTTGTCATATAATAGGTTGCTTATAGAAGCATGAAAGAATCAGTGTGGAGAGGAGCTGACAGCAGAGGAAGTGATACCACCCTGGACAGACAGACACTGCAGAAGCTTTTGTCTGATGAAGGTCCCTTTGAGGTCCAAACGCTTGCATACTCCACCAACTGTAGTTGGGCCAGTAAAAGATATCACTATACTACTTTGTCTCTACAGCTACACATGGCAGAAAAGGGTGTCCTAGCAAAGTATGTTCTGAATGAGTGTTTGTTAGTTATTAATAGTTGAGATTCCAAAAGCAAGAATCTGGTTGTCCTACCGTAGTACCTACATCTGTGGCAGTGGCATAGCTATCGGGGCACGGAGGAGCTCAGTTGCGCCCAGGCCCTGAGAGGCCCGGAGCAGGCCACAACAGTTCAAAAACGTTAAGGGCAAATATTGCAAAGGCAAGGCACTGGTGCTTCTCCCTGGCAGAGTTGGGACTCTGCTCTGTCACTCTTGGGGGCAGGATGCGTGGAGAGCGCTGCTGGGGCCAGGCGCAGGCACGCTCATCACCAGAGTCACTGGTGGCGGCGCTGTGGCATAGCAGTGGGAAAAGGTGCGTGGCCTGCAACAATGCAGGCGCAGCCAGGCACGCATGTCCCACTATGCCAAGTGCAATCCCTCTTGCTGATTGAGGCAGGACCAGCTCTGAGCAGCCAGGCTCCTCCCCTGCCACTGCATGCGCATAGGATGGTATGCTCAGCTGTCCTCCAGTCCTGCTGAGAGTGTCGTGATACATGAGGCATGGTGAGGACTGGAAGTAGTAGGGAGGGCTGAGGGCGGAGGTGGCACAGCTCTGACCTAGACCCAGAGCTTGCTGCTCACCCTCGCGGAGCCTGCCTCCGTCTCATCTGCCTGCCCCCTGAGCTTAGTGAGCCGGGGCTAGGGTGGTGAGGCCAGAGCATCAGGGTGAGGCAGAGATAATCATGGTGCACCTACTTGAGACTCAGAGGAGGGAGGCAGAGGTGCCTGAGGTGACAAGGGATCAGGCCCAGGTGGGCGTAGGCACCCCTTTGTGTGTGTGTGCGCTAGTGCGTACGTGAGTGTAAGAGTCCCATCCTACTGCACTTGCCAGCTGTCATCAGTGCATGTGTGTATGACAGTATGCATGTGCTAGCATATCCCATCCTACTGCCCTTCCATCAGTATGTGCTAGTGTCATGTGTGGGCTAGTGTATCCCATCAATGTGTGTGTGTGTGTGCTAGTTGTGTGTCTCATCCCAGTGCACCCTGCCCAGCTGTCATCTCTGTGTGTGTGTGAGTGAGTGAGTGAGTGTGTGTGTGTGAGAGAAGCCTTTCTGCCAAAGGTAGACAGTGCAGCAGCACCCTACAATCTGGGGGCCCCAGACTCCCTGGAGCAGCTGTGTTCCCTGCTGCTAGGAGAGAGATTCCATTTTCTGCACCAGGGCCCACTCCAGTCTAGCTATGTTCCTGCAGAGGGATCCCCAGAATTGTGGCCTGAACCTGGGCCCTTCACAGCCTTGCTACGCCACTGATCAGTGGTTCTCAAACCTTCTCAGGCTATGACCCCACTGAGAGACAAGGAATCCTTATGAACCCCAAACCTTTGAAATGTTCACATCTAGTTAGGCAGATCCTGTCTTGTCAAGACCCCATTTAGTAATGCTACGTAAAGTCTCTGTACAATTCTCAGTACAGTTCCCATACAATAACAAATCCCCCAAAGTCTCTTCAACAAGGCACACAGGGCAATGACCAGTTCCAGGTTTCTTAGGCTCTCAAGCAACCTTCAGCAATACCACCCTTCTATGGGAGCTTTTTAATACAGCTGTCAGTCCATTAACTACCATGTAACAACTCCTTGCAGACTCAACAACCAGCTCTTTCTCCTTGGGAATCCTGCAACAGAATGAGCCTCTTACTCTGGCTCTCAACTTTATAGCTCAGGGCTGGCTCCTGCCACGCCCACTTCTGCAGCTGCTGCCGCTTGAGCACTATCCTGCGCCACCAACAGCGCCTGCAGCTTAGTCTGTGCCACTTCTTTGTTGGAGCTAGCTGTCTTAAAGGTACAACAGACTCTTTTAGACTGCTCTCTGCCACACTCAAACCATCCCACATCATCAATACATTAGGATTTGTAGAATTTTTCATTTTGAGGACCAATACCAAAATTCCATTGTGTAGCTGTAAATAGAAAATCACCAAACAAATGCCCTGTTTTCTCATTGGACTATGAAAAATTGAAGCGTGCAGCACACTTGTATTCTAATTGAGCTAGTTTGTCCTGCCCAGGAATGTACTTGGATTGACTGGCATTGGCTTTTTTGAAAGCCATGGACCATTCTATGGTCCATGCATCTAAATGAGGCCTTATCCATCACACAATGTTCTGTTTGGGTGGTGAATCATAGCATGCTGGGAACCGATGTCTACTCCCTTAGCTATCATGATCTGGTGCACAAAGCCCTTAGGCATAAGTGTCACATGGTGAGTGCTCCTGTGAAAGCAGAGCTATTTACCATGCCTGGCATGTACCACTTGGGAAGGGGGGTTGTCCACCCATGACTGTACTACAGGGGAGTAAATAGCTAACTGACACAGCTATTGTAGTGTGGGCAAGGCCTAAAAGAAGCATTGTGCTTATTAACAAATGACTTCTCACAACTAGGAAATACCAGTGTAGCATGATAATGAGAGCTGGAACTATTGTCTAGCATCTACATGGAGGAGCGTGCTAGGAGCATGGGGTGATAGGATACCTGATCGTCCCCACCTCTTATTCTGGGAAATGCACAGAGAGTTGTTTAAAACCCTCTTCACAGCCCTTCATGCAGCTCTGCACAAAGGAACAGTAAAAGGCTCTAAGATTTATCACAAACAATTGCACTCCTAGCACCCTTGCTTTTAAGTCTCTAAGGAAAGAGACTGCAGAGATACTAAAGCTGTACTGCTATCTGAACTAAAATGAACTGGAAATAAGTGGGCATTTTTGGAGTAGAAGGAAGCTAAATGACACCTTTCCTGAGCTCTCGCATCCTCATGAATGTTGCATCCCTTGTCTCTCCCTCTGTTCCCCCTTCCCTGTCTCCCCTCCCCCTGTCTTTAGATTGTAAGCTCTCGGGCAGGGACCATGTCTATCTTATTCTTTGTAAAGTGCTAGGTACATCGCTTGCGCTATATAAATGCTCATAATAATAAAATAATAATAATAATAATATTTAGAAACCTGCAATTAGTTCTAGAAATTAGCCTTCTACAGAAATAACTCTACATGTTCTCCTTTTTTGTGTGTCTTGATGGAAAGAGTTAAAAGGTCAAATACATGTAGCATTTTTGTTTTGAATCATGGGATAAAATCCCCACATTTATATATTTGCACAATAGTGGGTGTTTTCACATGAGAGGGGAGGCCCCCGGATGCATGGTGCCTCCGTTACTCAACCGCCACCTGCAGGCTCTATGCAGGACTACACCAAGTGGGCAGGCATGCCTCCCTGCTGTGGTCTTCCTGAGTTCCCGCCTCCACCATAGAGTTGTGAGCACTCCTCGGGCACCCTAGGCTGCTGGCTGCAATTCTATGGTGCTGAACATGTATACCCCAACAGATGGTGGGGGGCATGGGGCGGCTGCATGGGCACCTCGTAGCCCCCCAACACATGGGCAGCAGTCCTGGGGCTGCGCATTGCCCCGGATTTCCCCAGAGTTGCCCACATGGCATGTTCCACGTTTCTGGCAATGATGTCATGTGGAGCAGCTCTGGGGGGGAACAGCTGGCAGCCCCCCAACACACAAGCAGGTGAATCTGGGGCTAATGAGGGCGAAAGTGGGGCAAGAACTTGTGTGTTAGCACCCAGCAAGAATGCAGATTTTCAACTTTATTCCTTTTCTGTGATTGTGTATTAGGATTTGCCAGGAGCTGTTATGAAATTGGATAAAAATAAATATTCTGCTCTGGTTTACGCTGTCTGATCCAAAAGAATTGCATGGGATTGCACAGAGTGCATAAAAGAGCAGAAACTGGTCTGACTGCTTTTTCCCAACCAGGATTTATGGAGACACTGTTTGTGACACTAAATAGCCCAGGTTGTGATAAACAGTGTAAGAGATGGGGAAAGCTGCGTGGTCTCATTCTAGCACCAAAGGAATGATATCTTACTCATTACAGAGGAGGCCTGTGCTTTTTACTCATGAAAATAATAGTTTTTGTCACACAAATTTAATACTGTGTCCTACTGTCCTGGCAAGGTTAAAAGTCTTGTTAATAATGGTAACTATGATGTAATGCACTGGATTTTTTTGATAGTCATTTGACTTCGAGTCTTTTGACATTCCATTTCTGAATTTATCCCTATACAAAATCAATATGGCCTGAGACCAGAGCCGGCCCAAGGGTTTCAGGGGCCATGTGCCAAGCCTTGCTGCGGGGTACCAAAGGCCGGCCGGCACTTGCTAGAATTGGGGGGGTGGATTTTCAGGGGATGAGGGGCGGCTGGTTACTTACCTGCAACTTGACTGTGTCAGCTCAGCTTCGCAGCGTATAACTGGCCAGGGATTCCCAGGAAGTTTACGTCCCCCCCCACAATGAGGACTGACTCAGAGATGCCCGGTGGGGAAAGAAACAAAAACCGGCAGTGTGTCAGTCTCTAGCCCCTGCGGGGCCATGTGCCTGGGCACTGGTGGCACATGTCTCGGGCCAGCCCTGCCTGAGACCTGAGCACCCAGGTGTGACACCATGTGGTAAAATGCCCAAGTACTTCTCTAAGACAAAGATTCCCAAAGGGTAGGCCTCTCCCAGAAACGAAGATGCCAATGCAGGTTTTAAATCCACCTGAGCCATTGTTTGCTTGGTCACTGCTACAGTCACCACACTGGGGATTGCACAGCTCAGCAAGAGCATGGCAGAACAGTGTGCATGGCCCCAGCCTTACTATTGGGCCTCACTGCTGCCTGATCCTCCACAATGTCCCCCTCCCTCAGCCAGATCGTGAGGAGGAGGGCAAAAACATCAAAGGCAGCACGGCATTGCTGCCTTGATACCAAAGCCCTGCCCCTTGAGCCCCAAAGATTCAGAAGCGAGCAGGGTGATTGCCAGAGCAGAACCATATGGCAAGTGGTGGTTGATGCTGTCACACAGGTCACCAGTGGGCTAAAGCCCAGGAGGGGACTGTGTCCCAAACCTTGGAGTGGCATTTCCACTTCCTTGGCTGGTGAAGGAGGAAGGTGCTTCTAGATGGTTCAGTGTAAACAGGTTTGGATTCAGGTTTGCCATGCCATTAACAGGCATTACTGTAAATATTAGAGCCACTTATTGTGAATTAGATCCATGCCCGTCCTGGCTGGTTAAGGCCAGCCAGGAAACATTAGGGCCGTTGTTGGCCAGGCTAGTCAACGCCTCCCTTGGAGAGGGCAGGGTGCCGGACTGTCTCAAGGAGACTGTGGTGCGGCCCCTGTTCAAAAAGCCATCATTGGACGTTGACGTCCTGGCCAGCTATCAGCCGGTCTCTAACCTTCCCTTTTTATGGAAGGTTATTGAACGGGTGGTGTTTCGACAGCTTCAGGAGCATCAATCTTATTGATCCCTCGCAGTCTGGTTTTTGTCCAGGTTATAGCATGGAAACTGCGCTTGTGACCTTGATCGACAACCTCTCCCAAGAGCTGGACCAGGGTCATTCAACCCAGTTGATTTTTTTAGATCTTTCAGCTGCATTTGATATTGTTGATCATGAGTTGTTGGTGACTCGGCTGCGGGACCAGGCAGGGATAAGCAGGACTGTTCTTGAATGGTTCTGCTCTTTCCTGGCTGGGAGAACCCAACGTGTGGTGCGGGGGGATTATTCATCTTTTCCCTGGGGCCTCACGTGTGGAGTCCCGCAGAGTTCTATCTTATCCCCTCTCCCGTTCAATGTGTATATGCAGCCTTTGGGGGAGGTTATCAGAGAGTTTGGTGTAAGGTGTCATCATTATGCTGATGACACCCAGCTATATCTCTCGTTTTCATCAGACCCAGGTCCAGCAGTCTCGGTGCTTACCCGGTGTCTGTCAGCTGTGGGGGTTTGGATGAGGACGAGCCGCTTGAAGTTAAATCCTAACAAGAAAGAGGTGATGGTTGTGGGGAAAGCCGGGAGAGTGATGGCTCCCATCATTGATGGAGTTCTCCCTCCCTCCCCTGGTATCTCAGGTCTGTAGTCTGGGGGTCCTCCTTGATCTGAAGTTCCGCCTGGATGTCTAGGTGGCAGATGTGGCAAAGGGTGCATTCTGCCAGTTACATCTAGTACGTTGGCTTAAACCGTATGTCTCTGACTCGGACCTGGCCACAATCATCCATGCTTTTATTATCTCAAGATTAGACTACTGTAACACACACTACGTGGAGCTACCCTTGGTGCTGGTCCGAAAACTGCAGCTGGTGCAGAATGCGACAGCCCGTCTCCTGAAGGGGACGGGCCAACGCGAGCATATTACTCCAGTGCTCTGCTCTCTGCACTGGCTGCTGATAGTCTTTCGGGCCCAATTCAAGGTGTTGGTGTTGACCTTTAAAGCCCTAAATGGCCTGGGCCCCATCTATTTGTAGGACCGGCTCACCCTTTGGATCCACCTCTGCAGTCGGCGAGGGGCACCCTCCTTGAGGTCCCCCGGTTTCCCAAGCATCAACCATGAGGAGGGCATTCTCTGTGGCTGCACCGTGGCTGTGAAACTCCCTCCTGTTCGCTGCCTGGTCACTGACCTCCCCTCTTTCCGTAGACAGTGTAAGACCTGGCTGTTCCGCCAGACCTTTGCCAAGGGAGATGGGATGGGTGGGTTGAGCTAGGGAGGGGTTTTGGTACTGGGTTATTTTAACTTTGGGGTTATTAGTGTTTTTTTTAATTTATTTTATTTTATTATGTATTTTTTAATGTTGTTAGCCGCCCCGAGATACTTATAGCAGGAGGGGACGGCATATAAATAATAATAAACAATAATAAATAATAATAAATCTTATCATGCCACAGGGGTTAGCAAGACTGCGCAGGACCCAGGGTGAGTTCTCCGTTATGGGCTGCCCCTAAAGGTAAGAGGCAGAGTCATTGGGGTGAAGAACAGGGCTTATCTTGGTGGGACAAGAGCCCCCCCTTCACTCTACCACTAGCTTGCACTCTAGAGGAGCCCCAGCTGGGAACCCCACTGCAAGCTGTCACTGTGCAGGAACCCACTGGGGGGGCAGGCACTAGGAGCTGCCACCATTGTTGATGCTTCGGGGTGGCTAAGAGTTGCTGCATGTGTCATCACTGTGTCATAGGGCTCCATCGCCGCAGGGTACCCCCGCGCTCCATGCCCACACCAGAACCCCCTTCGGGACCTTCCCTCCAGCAGGTTGTGGCAGATCCACTGTCAGAGCAGGGTAGCACAGGGTTCATGCTCTCAGAAGCAGCACTCATGCCAGCAGCTGCACTCCCCCCTGAGGATACAGAGGTGGAACTTAGGACCCTGCGGTGCTCAGCCCGCCTGCAGGGGAAGCCTCCAGCTGCAGGCACTGAATGAATAGGCTATTTAAACCAGCGCTGCCTTGTACACAGCGCTGGTGATCAGGTTCCCTGGTTTGGACTGGCCCCGTCATGTGGAAAAGCTAACTGCTTACGTTCTGCTGGTTGTTTATTGCGAGTGACGTGTGTGGTTTGTTGTGAGCTTTGTGTATAACCTGTCTGCAGATGTAGTGGCTTGCCTCTCCTTTGTTTCCCTTCCTTGTGAGTGAGTGCAAGGGTGAGAGTGTGACCCCTTCCTTCCCCCTTCCCTGGGCCCCTGCTCCCCTCCATGGGGTGTAAGGCCCTTCTCCTCCTTGCCCCCTGGATCCTTCCTCCCCTCACTGTTTGGGACACCGTGCCGTCCACCCCAGAACCTTCCCTGTAGTGCTTGTGGGTGATTGAGAGTGGCAGGCATCCACAGGACTCCTGTAACCCCACGCCTGATGATGATAGGGGCCTGACTTCCTTGTGCTTCCCGCATCTGGAAGGGCCCACTTACTATCCTTAAGGGCATTTTCACCCAGAGGGCCTTCTTGGGAAACGAGGAGGGTCTGGAGTGTGGTGGAGTGTGGTGCGTGCCCGGTCCTCTTCCCCCTTCCCCGTAACAGTATCACCAGCCAACACCCCCTCCCCCCTACTTCCCTTATAACAGTAGCAATATGGACATGGGGCAGCAGCTAGGGGAACTAGCCCATACCATTCAGGCCCTAGCCTTGGAATTCAAGGATATGCAGGAAAGGCAGAAACACTTAGCCATGTTAGCGGCTGCCCTGCACCCTCCTCCAGGGCCCCCGCCAGTTGCTCCTGCACCCCCTCTGACCCCTGTCAGGGTGCAGTTCCCAGGAGCCTCAGCAGCGCGGGAACCCAAGGGACTCTAAATTGAGAAATTCATGGGGGATAGAAAGGGGTTTCAAAGTTTTTTGGCCTTGTGCCACTTTACCTTCACTACCCAATCCTCTTCCTATGCCACATATGAATTAAGAGTGGCAGTTATCATAGGGAACTTGGGTGGAACTGCCTTGGCTTGGGCCACTAATCTGTTGATTGAACAGAGCCCCCTCCTGGCCAATTTGTCGGATTTTGAGCAGGAATTACAGGCATTATTTGCTCATCCCCACTGGAAGAGAGAGGCCCGGGCAGCCATAATGACCATAAGGCAGGGACGGAATTCCTTGCTGGATTACGTGACCCAATTCCAACAGCTAGCCATAAAATTGAAATGGCCACAGGAGATCTTGGTCATATTATTCTGGAAGGGTCTATCAGGAATTAAAAGACCAGTTAATGTATAAGGCGATGCCCAGTGAATGGGAAGATCTAGCCGCTCTTATGTTTCAGATTGACGACCGCTTAAGTGAGCGGCGTCGATAAAGACAACAGGGGTCTCACAGCCCCCTTCCATGGGTGGGCAGTCCTGCCAGTCCCAGGGCGGAGGCAGGGCTGGGAGAGGGCGTTGAACCTATGCAATTAGGGGCCTCCCGGGGGCCATTGACACCGGACAAGTGAGAATGCCATAGGCTCACATGGGTCTGTTTTTACTGCGGGCAACCAGGCCACTTCGCCAGGAGTGTCCTGTTCGTTCCCCGGCACAGCGCCGACCGAGATGGGCAGGGGACATCCCGGTAGTCTCTAGAGTCCCCAGTCTCAGTTCTACCACTCCACCCTTACCTCCCAACTCCAGAGCCAATGTCCAGATCTCCATCACAATAACCCTCACCCCAACCCATTCCGTAGTCCTAAAAGCCTTGGTGGATTCGGGAGCATCAGGGAATTTCATGGAGAGGGTGGTCCATTTTTATGATATATACACACACCCTAAGGCCTGCCCAGAGGCCATCCACTCTATTGATGGGTCTCCATTAGTATCAGGGCCAGTTACAACCCAGATGGCCGCCCTGTTGTGCGTGACAGGAGACTACAGGGCAGACATACAATTCGATATTGTCTGCACCCCCCTGTTCCTTGTGGTATTGGGCTTACCCTGGCTACAACTCCATGACCCCCAGGTCAGTTGGGGCTCTCGGAAAGTCACCTTTATGTTGTTGGAATATTGCCAAACCCATTGTTTACTACCCAAACCACCAGGTTCTCCCGGCATGGCCCTGGGTACGAGTGTTGATGTTGATCTGACCAAGATTCCCCCCGAGTATTGGGATTTGAAGGAGGTATTTAGCAAGTAGCGGGCCACAGAATTACCCCCACATTGGGTTTATGACTGCCCTATAGATTTAGTCCCCGCATCGGAACTGCCATATGGGCAGATTTATGCCCTCTCAACTCCCAAATTAAAAGAGTTGAAAGGTTATGTGGATGAAAGCCTGAAGAACGGCTTCATCCGCTCCTTGGTCTCCCCGGCAGGGGCACCTATTTTCTTCATCTGAAAAAAAGACAGGGGGCTTAGGCTCTGCATAGATTACTTGTGGCTCAACACTATTACGGTCAAAAACTGGTATCCCTTACCCCTCATCCCAGAACTACTGAATAGGTTACAAGGGGCTAGGATCTTTACAAAGTTTGATCTCCGGGGAAGCGTACAACTTACTTCGGGTGCAGCAAGGTGACGAGTAGAAGACCACGTTCAGGACCCGGTATGGCCACTATGAATATCTGGTGATGCCTTTTGGGCTCGTTAATGCCCCAGCCGCCTTCCAACACTTTATTAATGATGTCCTGAGAGAGATGTTGGATCTTTTCGTTGTGGCCTACCTGGATGACATCCTGATCTATTCGGACTCTATGGAAGCCCATGTACACCACGTGCGGAAGGTCCTCGAACGGCTCCACCATAATAAATTGTACTGTAAGCTAGAGAAGTGCACTTTTCATTTAACAACTGTTGCATTCTTAGGCTTTATTATCTCCCCTGAAGGGATTCGGATGGACCCACAAAAGACAACAGCAATCCAGCAGTGGCCACCCCCAAAGCCGTCAAGCCCCTGCAGCACTTCCTAGGAAGCGTCAGTTATTATCGGCGTTACATCCCACGATTTGCTGATGTAACAAAACCTCTTACAAGCCTTCTGAAAAAGAATCAACCTCATGCATGGGGGCTAGAGCAGCAGAACACCTTTCAGGCACTAAAGGCGGCCTTCCTCAAGAAGCCCATTCTCCGGCACCCCAACTTTGAACAACCCTTCTTTGTCAAGACAGACGCATCCAGCATGGCGCTGGGAGCAGTACTGTCACAGGAGGACCCCCAAGAAAAGGTTCTGTTGCCCTGCACTTTTCATTCACAGCAATTAATGACTGCCAGTATTGGAACGAGACGGTATTGGAACGAGAGTTACTAGTGATTAAATCAGCTTTTGAGACCTGGAGACATTACTTGGAGGGCGCCGCCCACCCTGTCACAGTCCTTACGGACCACAAGAATCGGGAATATTTACAAACTACGCACATCTCAAATGCTCAGCATGCCCGGTGGGCTGTATTTTTTGCATGCTTTCGGTTTGTTATTCGCTACCGACCAGGCTGCCTTAACATGCTAGCGGATGCCTTTTCCCACCAGACCGAGGCTAAGTGCACCCCGCGGCATGGGGAAGACACTATCTTGGACAAGCAGGTTTTTGCTGCGACGTGCCTGTCATTAGACGCCCTCCGCCAACTAACCAAGCACCAATTAACCACCAATGATCCGAATGTGCAGTTATCAGACCATGGCCTTGTAGAATGAAAGGGCAGAATCCTGGTCCCCTCCATCCTGTCGACAACAAGTCCTTTGGGTACACCATGATGCACCCCTGGCAGGTCACCCCGGGCAAGATAAAATGATGAAGTTGATCCACCGTACCTTCTGGTGGCCAACCCTACTACCAGACGTGACCAAGTACATCCAAGGGTGTGCCACCTGTGCCCGGACAAAGAGCCCCCGAATTAGACCAACCGGTCTTCTACAATTACAAACGCTTCCAACAGGACTGTGGCAAGTACTAGGAATGGACTTCATCGTGGAGTTACCCCCATCGCAGGGGTATAACACAGTGTTTGTAGTTGTAGATACATTTTCCAAGATGGCTCACTTTATCGCCTGCAAAGGACTCCCCACGGCCCACAAGACGGCATTGCTGTTCCTCCAACACGTGATTAAATTGCACGGCCTCCCACGGGAGGTTATTTCAGATCGAGGAACCCAATTTACCTCGGAATTTTGGAGAAGCTTGTTTACGACCTTGGCTATCCGGCTTTCCCCCACCACGGCATACCACCCCCAGGCCAATGGACAGACTGAAAGAACAAATCAGGATTTAGAACAACATATCAGATGTTACATCAACCATCTGCAAGATGATTGGTATGCTTGGCTTCCTATGGTAGAGTTTGCCCACAAGAATGCCTCTCATGCAGCTATAGGGAACTGTCCATTCTTTGTAACATATGGGTTCCACTCTCAACTGACCACACCAGAAATCTTGCCAACCCACATTTCAGCAGCCGGGGCTCTCGTAGACCAGATTCGACAGACTCAGGCACTTGTCCGAGAAACCCTGATCAAGTCTCGCCAATGATACAAGGTCTCTGCCGGCCGATGCCCTGCTCCATTGTTCGCCCCTGGAGATCTTGTTTGGTTAGATCAACGACAGTACCCCTCACTGCGCCCCTCCCATAAATTAGACCATAAATATATAGGCCCCTTTCCTGTTGAGCGTCTGCTCAATGAGGTGACCTACAAACTCCGCTTACCATCATCCCTCAAGATCCATCCCACATTCCATGTTTCCCTGCTCAAACCAGCCCATGCCCTGCTTTATCCCACACAAGATATTCCCCCCGACCCCGTTTCTTTCTCCTCCGAGGGACTGGAATATGGACTCTTGGACTCCCAGATCCATAGAGTCCGGTTACAATATCTTCTCAACTAGGTGGGGTTTGGACCCGAGGAACGGACCTGAGAACCGGCTGCGCAGGTCCACACCCCCCCCGCCGGGTACAGCAATTTCACACCGGTAGCCCTGGAGGCCTGGGCCTTTAAGGTGTCTTCGACGGGGGTCTCAATGGGGGGGTACTGTCATAGGGCTCCATCGCCGCAGGGTACCTCCACACTCCATGCCCACCCCTTCGGTACCTTCCCTCCAGCGGGTTGTGGCAGATCCACTGTCAGAGCAGGGTAGCACAGGGTCCACGCTCTCATCAGGTCCTAAGGTTGCCACCTATGAGAATGGTGAAATATGGACAGTCCTGTAGCCACGGGCCATATTGTTCTGTCTAATTCATATGGACAATTCATGAGACGTATGGTCTGTCCATACAACCCATGAATGGGTGGCAGCCCTCAGATGCCCTCTTGGGAGTGACTGCAACCCCATGAGGAATTTCAAAGGAGACAGGGCCAGCACTCCACTCCCATTCACTCTGAAAACTTCCTTCCTGGCAGGGCCCTTTGCAAACAGCCTGAGTGCTGCTAGGGAATTTTCAGAGTGTGTGTGGGTGGAGTGTTGGCCAGTGGCCACACTTCCTCCCCTGCTCATTCTGAAAATTTCCTAGTGGCACTCAGGCCTCTTGCAACGCTCCCTGGGTGAAGGCCCTGGGCTCAACTGCCTCATATGCACCATGGTAGCTACACCACTAGTTGCAGGCATCTTGTGTGCATGGGGTAGCTGTACAGCCATTCATTCCCACATACTTATTGACATGACAGCTGCATGTGATTGACTTGCTACTGCATGTGCATTTTTATGGTGAATACTTTTCTTTTAAGAGGAGCCTAAATTAAATCATCATTGAGAAACTTTGAGATAGCTCAGACAGCACTGTAGGGACAATTTCTGTCCTTAGCTAAAGGCTACATGCAACCCCAAGTGACTTTGCCAAACATGGAAAATATAGGGTGTGATCCTCACCCATTTAAGGCAATGGGACCTGAGCCATTGACTTGATTGCATTCAGGATTGCTTCTCTTTTATTGTTTGCCATTTACAACTAATTAGGAAGGCAGGGTCCTGGAGTTTTGTGGGGCTTAAGCTGGACTGATGGTCTCCATGTCAGTACATTTTGCTAGATATTTGAGTCGTTAGGATAGAGTCAGCGTTAGTTAACCTAAAGCAGTCCACAAATGCCATTTCCCTTTGCATTATGGAATCTAAAGTCAATCCTGTAGAATGGAGCTGTGATTTAAACCAGTCTGATAACCCAGACATGCAGTATGAATGAACAAACCCAGTAGGACTATAAGAAAGAGAGAGGTCGCTGATCTCTCCTTCGATCCTCATCCTATATCAGACCACTTCCTTGCCTCTTTCAACATTTCCCACTGTCCCCCCTCCTCTTCCCCTTCTCTACGCCCCTTCCGTGACCTTCAAGCTATTGATCCCCTGGACTTTGCCTCCTCTCTCTCTCCCCTTCTTCCTACAGTCTTCTCTTCCTCCTCCCCTGACTCCGCTGTCTCTGCTCTCAACGCCTCTCTCTCCTCCACACTTGACTCCCATGCCCCTCTCTCTTCCCGCCCTGCCTTCTCCCACAACCCCCGTCCTTGGCTCACCCCTAGTATCCGCCACCTCCGTTCTTGCACTCGTGCTGCTGAACGACTCTGGCGCAAATCCCATTCTCACGCTGACTTCCTTCACTTCAAATTCTGTCTCTCCACCCTTACTTCTGCTATCTCCCTTGCTAGACAACACTACTATGCCTCCCGCATTGAGTCCTGTTCTCGGGACCCTCGCCGCCTGTTCTCTACCTTTGACTCCCTCCTCAAGCCTCCCTGTCCTCCCCCTCCTTCTTCCCTTTCTGCTCAGGATCTTGCCTCCTTCTTCACCTCCAAGATAGACAAGATCCGCCTCGACATCGCTTCCCACTCCTCTCTTCCCACTCCCACCCCTCTCCCTCCTCCCCCTCCTTCTCTCATGTCCTCCTTCTCCCCTGCCTCCCTTAAGGAAATCTCCTCTCTGCTCTCCTCCTCCAACCCTTCCACTTGCCCCCTTGATCCCATTCCTTCCCGCCTCCTCACCTCCATTACTCCCACTGTCGCCCCTTCCTTCCTGCACATCATCAACCTCTCCCTCTCTACTGGCTCTTTCCCTTCTGCCTTCAAACATGCCACAGTCTCTCCTATTCTCAAAAAGTCCACTCTTGACCCCTCTGACCCTTCTAGCTATCGTCCTGTCTCACTCCTTCCTTTTGCTTCCAAGCTGCTTGAACGTGTTGTCTACTCCCGCTGCCTTGACTTCCTATCCTCCAACTCCTCCCTTGACCCCCTCCAATCTGGCTTCCGCCCCCTTCATTCTACTGAAACTGCTCTCGCTAAGATCACCAACGATCTTCTGGTGGCTAAATCTAAACGTCTCTATTCCATTCTTGTCCTCCTTGATCTCTCTGCTGCCTTCGATACTGTTGACCACTCACTCTTGCTGGATTCCCTTCACTCCCTTGGCTTTTGTGGCTCTGTCCATAACTGGTTCTCCTCCTACCTCTCTGACCGCTCCTTTAATGTGTCTCTCTCCAACTCCGCCTCCTCCTCCTTCCCCCTCTCAGTTGGTGTTCCTCAAGGCTCTGTTCTTGGCCCTCTCCTCTTCTCGATCTATACCTCATCCTTAGGCAAACTCATTGCCTCCCATGGCTTCCAATACCACCTCTATGCTGATGACACTCAACTCTATCTCTCTACTCCCTCTCTCTCTCCCTCTGTTCAAGCTCGTCTCATCAACTGTCTCTCTGACATCTCTACCTGGATGTCTCAACGTCAACTCAAACTCAACATGGCTAAAACTGAACTCCTTATCTTCCCCCCTCATCCTTCCTCTCCTTCCTCACTGTCAATAACTATTGATGGAGTCACCATCCTGCCTGTCCCCCAAGCCCGTAGCCTAGGCTTCATCTTTGACTCAGCCCTTTCTTTTAAACCCTACATTGACTCTGTTGCTAAATCCTGTCGCTTCTCCCTCCATAACATTGCTAAGATTCGCCCTTTTCTCTCTGTCTCGTCTGCCAAAACTCTTGTTCATGCTCTGGTCATCTCTCGCCTCGATTACTGTAACCTCCTTCTCACTGGCCTTCCCCGGTCTCACCTTTCTCCCCTCATCTCTGTCCAAAACTCTGCTGCCAGGGTCATCTACCTCGCCAGTCGCTTCGACCATGTGCAGCCCCTCCTCTCTTCGCTTCACTGGCTTCCCCTTCCTGAACGAATCCTGCACAAGCTCCTAGTCTTCACCTATAAAGCTCTTCACAACCTTGCTCCCCCCTACCTCTCTGCACTTATCGCCCTCCATACTCCAGCCCGTGCACTTCGCTCCTCCTCTGTCCCTTCTCTCACCCTTCCACGCCTTCCCTGCTCCCCTAAGCGCCTTCGTCCCTTCTCACTTGCTGCCCCCCATGCCTGGAACTCCCTCCCTGTCCACATCCGCCTTGCCCCCTCCCTTCATACCTTCAAATCTCTCCTTAAAACTCACCTCTTTCGCTCTGCTCTGTCTGACTCTTTATCCTGCTGAGCCACTATTCCTATACCTACGATCGGTTTACCCTTATCCTTGCAACATGGACCTGCCTGCTGTCATTCTCATCGTAACCAAGCCAAGTACGTGCACTTGAGACCTCGCATCTTCATGAATGTTAGACCCCTTGTCTCTCCCTCTGTTCCCCTTCCTAAGTCTCTCCCCCAGCTCCTGTCTCTCAGATTGTAAGCCCTAGGGGCAGGGACCGTGTCTATTTTATTACTTTGTAAAGTGCCAGGTACACTGCTGGCGCTATATAAATGTTTGTTAATAATAATAATAAGGTGATTTTTCTTTCTTTTAAAAAACCACTGGCTATAATTTATAAAATCATAACTGTACAGAGAGCCTGGCCCCGTCTAATTGTCTAATACGTATGTTAGAAGATCACATAGTAGGGAAATGACTTTGAATAATATCAAATTCATTGTCATCAGCCAGGACATTTTATTTTCTTAAAAGTCTATTTTGACTTTCCTAGAAAATTAATAGGATGGAGACAGACTCATTCTTTCTTCCGACTTTATTAAATCCAAAACCTGTGGTTTACAACCATAAATTAAGCAGCCACCCTGTGTGCAGTGGGAGACACAAAAATGAGTGTATTTTACTATAGGTTTGCAGTTGCTTATAATCAACCGACCTCTCCTAAATTAACAAATAAAGTAGATTCTATCATGCTTTTGCTTTTTAAAAAAAATCCTTTGTTTCGGGATTTTGGCATGTGCATACCAACAACTAACGTTAGCAACAGAATGACAGACTTTAAAAGGTGGATGGCACCACAACGATCACCTCCTCTGACCCTTGTGCATAACACAAGTGGAAAGAAATATTCTTTTCCCACAGACACGAGTTATAAAAAGAACTGCTTTGGGCTGAAAATTACTATCTGAGACCCCCTCTCCCAGAAATGTTCCTGCTAGCTGACTGTTCCCCATAACCACTACATCCCGAGATCCACCAACTAGCTACTTGTAAACCCATTTAATGCAGGGCTGCAACAGGGCACCAGTGCTAATTTTCTGCAGGATGCAGACCCTTGGGGGCAGCAGCCAACTACCCGATAAGCCTAAATGGCTGCAAGTGAGAGAGAATTGGGGGTCATCTGGGGAGAGGCACTATAAAAACATGAGCTCAGAAAGGGGTTCAGCACCAAAAGTTGCGTAGAAAGCTCAACCATGTAAAGAGTGAGAACTGGGTGAGAAAACCCACTCCTAGTTTTTTGTTTAGGTTCTTTTTGACTATTTTGGTTTAAATGATGAGAAGTGGACAATAAATGACACCCAGAAAGGAAAAAGCTAGAAAAATGCAGCACTTGTAAGCTAACCAAAAGCAGCAGCGACAGATTCTGAAACAGCTCCTGAAGGGTCGTCATACCTACAGCTGATAGACCACGAGATGTTGAACACAAATGCCTATGGGAACTCCTCCACCAGCTGTATTAAACTGGGGCCAGATGGTGAACCACAAGCTTCAGGATAGCCTCCCAGGCGGTTTGACTTGGGTTCTTCCTGCTTCTGAGTGTATGCGGCTTGGAGTTCTCCTGACGCTCAGTGATAAGTTGTTGTTTGTATGTCTGTGTCTTGCATCTGTTACTGAGATTCCACCACAATGGACGGATGATGTATACATCAGTTACCCCTTCTGTAACGTGGAGAGAATACATATTTTAATTAGGTAGGGGCTGAACTTGTACTAGGCTGGCTACTAGTGCAAGTACCAGATGAATGGACTGACTATTGTGTGTTTTTAAAATGACTGAATTATCTTATCTCCCATAAATGCTACTGGGTTCCTGGAACCCAAATAAGAGTTTGGATGCAGAGTTAGTTCTGCCCTTAATGTTTGAAAAGAACTGATAATACAAAGTAACCAAATATTAATGAAAAAGTGAAGTACAGTCAGTTTTAATGCATTTGTGGAAACTGGGTCATGACTTTTCCTTACGACAGTTGGAGTCACAGCTTGAAAAGCTTGAGCACATCTGTTATTTATGTCTGAACATACAAGAATACTAAGTGATTTTCACACCCTGACAGTTCATAATCATGCAATGGTGAGGAAGCCAGCTCATCTCAAGGCAAAGTAGGTTTATTTGGGATTTGAGGCACACTGTTGCATTTCCTCATGCTGATCCCTAGCAATACAGACAGACGGTTTTTCAGAGAGAAGTCTTGAGAAGAACAGGCCCCACTTTTGTATGTGTATTAATAAGGTTGGTTGCTCTTGGGAGGAAGGGATAAAATTTCCTACCAATTTGCAGTAATCTTAGTTTAGTTTGTAGATACACCACTTTTCTGTCATAAAATATATAATTCTGGGGCTCATGCTAGTTGCTGGCCAGATTTCTATTATCTGACCTTTTAAAAAAATCAAATAAAAAAAATCAACAAGATTGTGTTAAAAAGGATTTTCTGAGGGCTCTCTCCAAGCATGTGTGCTGCCAAGCTAACCAGTTTATGTTTCAAAGCAGCAGTCCAATTTATTTTCTATCAAGCCTTAGCACCAAGCAAAGTGTTGCAAACACACAGAAATTAGAACATGTTCCCGATACATGGCTTAGTAAATGTTGCTGGTTGACTGAGATCACACTGGGCACAAAGAACTGCCTCTCCCCCCCCCGCCCCCCTTTATTCCCAGTTCCACACTGGTAACAACTGGTAAGAAGTTAGAAGTGTTTCAGGAAGTAACCTCAAATTCCTTTTTGAAGGCTAGGAAAATATTCATTGCTTCCAGAAGGAAGACAGAAGGTGCCAGCATCTTTCCGGGCTCAGGATTAAGTTTGTGTGAGAGAGACGTCAGCAAAACTAGGAAATAAATAAGTTATTTTCCTTTTCTTGAAAACACTGACATTTTTCTTGGGGATATGTGGGGAAATTTTTTTTTGTTTTTAACATGCAGACCTGATGGATTTGACCATTTAATTATTCTTAGCGAATTCTCTTGACTTGGGAACTCACTTGGGTGTTAACAGACATCATGCTGGCTTGGTTCATCCCGCTTTGGCCCAACTGGGACAGCATGATGCTTGTACATTTGTTCCAGGCCTGCCAGATGCCGTCCCAGAACAAACCCTTCCTTGTGTGGTGGCTGGATCCAGACTGTGGACCCAGATCAAAGCAGGCCCACAGTCTGGGCCCAGCAGCCTCCCAGCTGGGTCAAAGCAGGCAGAACCAGGCAGGAATGTTTGTTCCTGGCTCCAGCTCCTCCCCATGTGGGAGGTTGCTATGGCACCCAGCCATGGCTGCTCGCTGTGGTTGGGGTGCGGGGCGATGGCAGCAGTGCGGGGGTGTGGCCGAAGAGCTGCATGTCACTCCCTGTCTGCCCTCCCCAGCCAGGTGAGGTTGTGGGAACGTATGTTCCTGCAGCCAGAGCTCACCACGCAGGTGAAGTCCTCCACTGCACCCCCACCCCCCGGGTGGGACAGATATCCTTGTGATGTATCTGCCACTATCAGATAGGCTCTATAAGGCCCATCTGTTGTTGCAGGCTTCTTAAGTGGCAAGGTCAAGTGCATGGGAAACTGTTGAAGGCACAGTGCCAATTTCTAAGCTGTTGTCGGTTTTCCACGTGTAAAAGCACCAGAACCAGTGCAAGATGTCTTGAAGAGCCCCATTTGTGACTATGACATACTTCAAAGCTCAGGCTCACTGTATGCCTCACTATATAGTTATCTTGAAGTGTTTTATTCACTTTGAACACTGTTGGATCAAATATCAGCTGTGGAAACCCCATGCAGCGAGGCACTTTCTCTTTCTGTAATCAGCAAGGAGACTTTATTCTCTGGACGCAGTCAGGTTCTAATGCATCCTAAATTGCACGCCCACTGATTTAACATGATCTCTGGAAATGCCACCCTAACGTACTCTTTTTTTCTTTTCTTTTTTTTAAACAAGGAACAGGCATTTTCTTTCAATTCAGTACTTTTCATTTTCAAGAAAAATGAAATTTCAAGGGGTGGGGGATAATCTAAAATCAAAGTATGGATTGTTTTAGACAGCACAAAGGGAAGCCTCTTCAGCATATGCAATTTTGTTGATTGAGGCTTTCTTACATTGCTCATTTTTTTCTCTGTTGTTTGACATACCATACTACTCACTGCTATGTTTTAATAGTAGCAAAACTGAGTTCCTAAACCCATCCATTGGTGTAACCTTCAATTTTGTTATGTTCTATTTGATGATGTTAATGAGAGGTCTAAAGGATAAGATGGCGTGTATGGCACTAATTGAAGTTCTAGACATAATAGGCATCTCAGAGACCACCTGGTGGAATGAGGAGACCCAACGGGACACTAACACTAGGGTATAAAATATATTGAAATGACAGACTGCATCAAGCTGGTGGTGGGGTGATGCTGTATGTTAAAAACAGCATTGAGTCAAGCAGGATTAAAATTTTATAGGAAGTGAACTGTACTCTGGAATCTCTATGGATAGAAATTCCATGCATAACAGACAAGGGTATAGCAGTGGGACTATACTGTTGTCCCCCTGACCATGATGGTGAGATTGACTGTGAAATTAGCAGAGATTAGACAGGCTACTAAACATGGAAATATAATAATTATGGGTGATTTAAATTACTCTAATATTGACTGGGTGAATGTCTCCTCGGGGCATGATATGGAGGTAAAATTTCTAAATGCCATAAATGACTGTTGCTTGAAACAGCTGGCCCTAGAATCAATGAGAGAAGGAGCTACTTTAAGATCTAGTCCTAAGAAGAGCACAGGATGCAATGCAAGTACACTAACATTAGGAAGCTAGTTAGAAGGAAACTAAAAGGCGCAGTGATGAGGATTAAATGTCTGCAGGAGGCATGGGGACTATTTAAAAATACCATCTTGAAAGCCCAGATTAAATGTATTCCACAATTTAAAAAAGGTAGCAAGAGGACCAAACATCTGCCAGTGTGGCTAAATGGTGAGGTGAAGGAGGCGATTAGAGCCCAAAAGGCATCCTTTAAAAAATGGAAAGTAGTCCTAATGAGGAAAATAGGAAAGAGCATAAGCTAAGCACTGACAAATTAGATGTAAAACATTATTAAGGCAGGCCAAGAGAGAATTTGAAGAGAGACTTGCTCAAGAGGCAAGAACTAATAATAAAAACTTTTTTAAAGTACATCAGAAACAAGAGGCCTGCTAGAGTCTGTTGGGCCATTAGATGACCAGGGGGCAAAAGGGGTGCTTAGAGAAGATCATGCCATTGCAGAAAAGCAGAATGAATTATTTGCTTCCGTCTTCAGTGTAGAGGATGTTGGGGAGATACCCATGCTGAAGTTGTTCTTTTTAGGTGATGAATCAGAAGAGCTGTCACAGATCAGTGTAACTCTGGAGCAAATTGACAAACTAAATAGTAACAAATCATAGGGACCAGATGGTATTCACCCCACAGTTCTGAAGGAACTCAAATATGAAATTGCAGACCTACTACTGGTAACCTATCACTAAAATCTGCCAGCGTACCTGAGGCCGGGAGGGTGGTCAATGTAACACCAATATTTAAAAAGGGTGCCAGAGGCGATCTTGGAAACTACAGATTGGTGAACCTGCTGTCTGTGCAGGGCAGAATGGTGGAAATGATAATTAAGAACAGAATTACTTAATTTTTACCTAATTACTTAATTGATGAACATGGCTTAATGGGGAAGAGTCAACATGGATATAGCAAAGGCAAGTTGAGCCTCACTAACCTATTAGAATTTTTTGAGGGTGTAAATATGCATGTGGATAGGGGTGAGCCAGTTGATATAGTGTATCTGGATTTTCAGAAAGAGTTTGATAAGGCCCCTCATGAGAGACTCTGGAGGAAATAAAGAAGTCATGGGATAGGAGGCAGCATCCTATTGTGGATCGGTAACTACTTAAAGCATAGGAAACAAAGAGTAGGACTAAATGGTCAGTTTTCACAATGGAGAGAGGTAAATAGTGGAGTGCCTCAGGGATCTGTACTAGGACTGGATGACACAAAGTTATTCAAGGTAGTTAAAACATGAATGGACTATGAAGAATTGCAGGAGGTTCTTGTGAGACTGGTTGACTGGCCATCTAAATGGCAGATGAAATTTAATGTGGACAAGTGCAAAGTGATGCACATAGGGAAAAATACTCTAAACTATATGTACACAATGCTGGATTCTATATTAGGAGTTACCATTCAGGAAAAGGACCTTAGATTATTGTGGACAATACACTGAAATCTTCAGCTCAGTGTGAAGCGGTCGTAAAAAAAGCAAACAATGTTAGGAATTATTCTTAAAGGGATAAAGAATAGAACTGAAAATATCATAATGCCTCTATATAAACCTATGGTGCAACTGCACCTTGAGTATTGTGCGCAGTTCTGGTTGCCCCATCTCAAAAAAGATACAGTAGAACTAGAAAAGGTACAGAAAAGGACAACAAAAATTATTAAGGGTACGGAACGGCTCCTGTATGAGAAGAGGCTTGATAGGTTGGGACTCTTTAGCTTGGAGAAGAGATGACAGAGGAGATATGATAGAAGTTTATAGGGATGGGCGAACAGATCACTGTTCGGGTTCGGTTGCGTTCGGTTTGTTCGTTCGGTTTGTTCGCCGAGTTCGGGTTCGGCTGTTCGGTTCAGTCGTCCGAACAGGCCGTTCAGTTAGGCCGTTCGGCTGTTCAGGAAATGTTGTTATGGGTGTTTTTTTTGTTTTTTATATGGTTTTTTGGTCTTATTGGGTTTTATATGGTTTTCTTATGTTCTTTATTTGGTTTTTTGTTTTTATATGGGGTTATTGTTGTTTTTTTATCTAATATTATACATATCTATCTACATTAAATCTAACTCCTATTAACTATTCTAAATGCTATGAACTAAATGGATTATCTAATAAGTACACAGGCCTACTCCTACAAACACAAACTAAATCACGAATGTCAAAGTCCGCGGGGATACTTATGGATAAGGCAGGTCATGACCGATGTGCAATCTATGGGGTGGTCAATGGCCTCCTTTTGGGGGAAAAGCAAGCACCAACAAAGAAGTATGATTGAGGACTGATTACAGGATATAGCCATGCAAGAAGATATGGCTTGCCTGAGGGATTGGAAGGTGGCCCCTTATTTTCCGAGGATTAAATTATGCTTCGGAGTTGAGTCCTATTTAAAGAAGCTGGAAAACCCGACGCTACGTAGAGCTTTTTTGAGGCTGCGTCTCCAGTTATTTACTTCAGCAGTGTGCCAAGGACGCTTTAATAACATTCCATATGCATCCAGAGTGTGTCAATGTCTAGAGGGGTGTGTGAATGATTTAGCACATTTCTTGCTACATTGTTCGTTCCATGAGAGCTTGAGGGAAGCCTGGCTCAAGCCATTATGGGCCAGGAGAGAACCCCCCATGGATGAGGGGAAAGTCATTAGTATACTGACGACCAGCGACAGTCAGGAGCTAAAGATGGTTGCTTCCTATGTCATCTTAGCGGAACAGTACCGCGAAAGATGCTGATATAGGAAGGGTCTATGAATTGCCTGAGGCTGTACAGTCGAGTTGATGATTATCTTGGAGAAGGGTATTTGAAGAGTAAATCGTTAATTTATCTATGTATGTGGATTATTTTCCCTGTGTATTGAGCTGTCGACCTATGTTTTTGTGTAATGTGGCTCGCCGTGCGCTGTTTCAGTTTGTTTTTATCTTTATGTATGTATTTGTATTTTGTACCTTATTTTATGTTTTTAGTTGTTTGGCCATGGCGTTAAACTAGTGCCGTAATAAAATTAATTGAATTGAATTGAAAACTAAATCACTAATGCTATCTCTATTACTAAGCTAACTCCTACAACTCTCTAGATCTATCTATCTATCCATACCCCCCATCCCATATCCATATCCATATCTATATCTATATATCTCTCTATATATATCCATATCCATATATATATGGATATATATACATCCCATATATATGGGATGGGGGGGAATCACAAACAGAAGAGGAGTCTGTAGTGAAATACATACATACTCAATGAGTGTGTACAGTGAAATGCATAACACAAAGTTTCAGTTCAAGGTTTAAGTTTCATTTCAGTACAAAACTGAAATTAAACTTAAAGCAATCTAAAAATCCTACTCAACGCCTGCTGTTCAGGAACAGTGACTAGCTCAGAAGGTGTTGGGAAGGGGGGGGGGGAGATAATTAGTTTCGTTTCTTGCAAGCCTCTCTCCACCCCTGGTGCCTGGAAGTCTGCTCCTCAGTGACTACACTTCCCTGTCATGTTTGACCTTCCAGTGAACCTTTTTTTGCCACCCGAACTCATCCGAACTTACCGAACTGTTCGGCCATTTCACCGTTCGGTGTTCGGATTGTTTGGTTTGTTCGCGTTCGTGTTCAGTCATCTGAACAGTTTGAGTTTGGGCCGAACTCCGAACTGCGTTCGCCCATCCCTAGAAGTTTATAAAATCATGATTGGTGTGGAATGAGTAAATAAGGAATTATGATTTATTTACCCCTTCAAATAGTACTAGAACGAGGGGACACCCCATGAAATTAACAAGTAGCAGACTTAAAACAAATAAAGTGGGTTTTTTTCACTCAATGCACAATTAAGTTGTGAAACTTGTTGCCGGAAGATGTCATCAAAGCCATTGGTATAGCTGGGTTTAAAAAAGGATTGGACAAGTTTCTGGAGGATAGGTCCATTAGCAGCTATTAGCTGGGTAGGTTTGGGGAAAACGTAACCTCTTACTGTCAGGAGCTGGGAATGAACAACAGCGAATGAATCGCCCCATTGTGACCTGCTGGGTACTTCTTCCAAGCTACCAAGATTGGCCACTATCAGAGACAGATGCTGGGCTCGATGGACCATTGGTCTGACCCAGTATGGCACTACTTATGTTCTTATGATCTACAAGGAGATCATATTATTGATTTATTTTTCTCCCACATCTAAAGGATATAAAGCTAATTGAATGTAGAAGAGTGACAGTGTCAGCTTCAGGCTAACGGAAACCCAGAGCATGGCCTAACAAATGGCAAGAGGTTCTAGGACGAGGGGAAAAGTTGGTGGGATTGAAGACATGCTTACATGTGCCCCCTTTGAGAAAGATTGTGGTATTTAAAAACTGCCCCTTTCTTTGCTAACCCACTTTAGATGCATGAAAAAATAGCAGCCACTAAATCATTATCTGAAGGTGAACCTTTTTGGGACCTCTCTCAAATACGGCTTGATTCACAATCCCATTGATGTCAATAGGAGCCATTCCCTTGACTTACCAGGTATTGGATTCTGCCTTGGGCCCCTCAGTAGGTAATAGCATCCTGGCAGGCTTCAAGGACTCACTCTCTCTGAAGTGGGCCTGGAGTTGAGAAACAGTATTGGGTTTTGATATTTACCCATTTTCTAGAAACATGTGTGCTTGTTTGTACGCCTCTCACAGTTTGTATGGTACAACAAAAAAGTATCTTTTAACCCTCCATTGGTGATGGCACTGGCACTTTATTAGCCAAACAGATGGGTTTGCCAACCTCCTTTTTGAATTAATTCCCTAGGGAAAATATCAAATTAATGATTAAAAATCAACTTAAGGATATTTGCGTACAAAGGGATCTGGAGTCTTTGACCCAGAGTAAGATTGTTCCTTTGATGCATTTGTTTAAGTTTCAGCACCAATATGAAAAATATCTTATGGTAGTGATCAACTATAAATTATGAAAATTCCTTACCCAACTGTGATTTCAACTAATGCTCTCCTCTTTGATAGAAGGTAGATATAATCATATACTTCATGCTATGCATTTCTGCCCATGCAGTTTACAGAAGATACCCGATTTTCATAGTTGTTATCGTTAAGGTCTCCATTATATGTGATTCTACTGATCTAACCCCAACGTCTAGTGTTAATATGGCTGATGGAGTTGCTGATGAAACCTGAAACAATCTCATCAAAAACGTAGTTAAGATGGGTTCCAACATTTTTTTGGCTATTGGGAGATGTCCCCAAAGTAGGGCACCATATCTCAACTTAGCAATGATCTTAGCATCAAATATTTTGATAGCTGGTTCAATTTGTTGTCCCCCTCTCATTTTGAAGAACTTATATATAGCTCATACCGTAGCTGTTAAACTCTGTTTTAAAGCACTCAAATGTGTGAACCACAAGCTATTATATAAAAAGGTAAGTCCTAAATAATTAAAAATCTTAACTTGTTCAATTTAAGTACCGTCTATAACCCATCTCTCAGCCTTAGATCTTTTCTCAAAAACCAAGACTTTTGTTTTTTGTAATTGATTTTTAGATCCTGTATTACACATTCTAAACCAAAGTAATTTAGTAATCTCCTTAGCTCTAAACCTGATGTGAATAGAAGCACTGTGTCATTGGCATACATCAGTATTGACACTCTCCTCTCCTCCACCTTCAGGGCCATATATCTCCCCATAGCCCTATGTTTCAATATCAGGTCATTCACATAAATATTAAATAATAATGGGGCAAGAAGACAGCTGTGGCGAATCCCTCTAGTAGTTGGAATCATATCTGTCAGAGCCCCTTTACTGTTATATCTAACTTGTAATCCAGTATTCTTGCTCCCCCCTACTGCTCTGCGCTAATTTCCCTCCATACTCCAGTCCGTGAACTCCGCTCCTCCTCTGTCCTCTCTCTCGCCCTCCCACGCCTGGAACTCCCTCCCTGCCCACCGCCTCACCTTCTCCCTTCGTACCTTCAAATCCCTCCTCAAGAACCACCTCTTCGCTCCTCCCTCCTCGGCTCCTCGCTCCCCTCACCTAACTCCTCCTGATACCCTCCATCCAATATAATCTGTTACCTAAGGTCTGTGTACTCATATCCTCACCACATGAACCAACCAGCCATCATTCTCGATGTAACCAAGCCAAGCGCGTGCACCTGGGACCTCGCATCCTCGTGAATGTTACACTCCTTGTCTCTCCCTCTGTTCCCCTTCCTTCGTCTCCCCCTCCACCCCCGTCTCTCAGATTGTAAGCCCTAGGGCAGGGACCATGTCTATTCAATTACTTTGTAAAGTGCCAGGTACATTGCTGGCGCTATATAAATGTTTGCTAATAATAATTATTTTATTTTTTGTTTTTCTCAGCTCATAACTTTCCTCGTACACACTTTATATGCTCACAAAAATAAAAGTCTATTTTAAATATCAAGTTTTAGCAACCAGTTCTTTGAAGTACTCAATTTCCTTCATGCAAATATTTTCCTGTATTATTAGAGCGCAGGAGCGCTCTAATAGTTAAGGTGTGTTGCCAATCTCAGTCGCATGGGAGAAGAACCAACCGTCACAATGGGCAATCCATTCCCTATTGTTTACTCCAATCTCCCGACAGTAAGAAGCTCATCCCATAAGCTACTTGGTTAATAGCCATTAATGGACCTACTCTCTAAGAACTTATCCAGTTCTTTTTTAAAACCCAGCTACACTACTGGCCTTGACAACGTCCTCTGGCAACAAATTCCATAGGTTAATTATGTGTTGAGTGAAAAAATACTTCCTTTTATTTGTTTTAAATCTGCCGGCAGCTAGTTTCATGGAGTGTCCCCTAGTTCCAGGACTATTTGAGAGGGTAAATATCCATTCCCTTTCTACTCGTTCCAGACCACTCAAGATTTTATAAACTTCTATCATGCCCCCTCTCAGTCTTCTCTTCTGTAAGCTGAAGAGACCCAGCTTGTCAAGCCTCTCTTTGTACGGAAGCAGTTCCATATCCTTTATCATTCTCGTTGCCCTTCTCTGTACCTTTTATAGGTCAGCTATGTCTTTTTTTGATCTGGGGCGACCAGAACAGCACACAATATTCCAGGTGCAGTCGCACCATTGATTTGTATAGAGGCATTATGACATCCTCAGTTTTATTCTCCATCCCTTTGTGAATAACTCCTAGCATTCTGTTTGCTTTTTTGACTACTGTGGACACTGGGATGTGGATTTCAGTGTATTGTCCACAATCACTCCGAGATCCTTTTCTTGAGTAGTAGCTCCTAGCTTAGTACCCAGCATTCTGTACGCATAGTTTGGGTTATTTTTCTACGTGCATCACTTTGCACTTGCCCACATTAAATCTCATCTGCCATTTAGATACCTAGGCACCCAGTCTCGTAAGATCCTTGTTGCAGTTCTTCACAGTCTGCTTGTGTTTTAACTACCTTGAATAACTTGGTGTCATCTGCAGATTTGATCACCTCACTCTTAACGCCCTTTTCCAGATCATTAATGAATACATTAAACAGCACCAGTCCCAATACAGATCCCTGGGGCACACCACTTTTTACATCTCTCCATTGTGAAAATTGACCATGCAGTTTTCTCCTGTCTTTCCCTTCCCTGAGTGGGGCTCGGGGCAACTGTGCCTGAGGTTTTTGGGGTACCAGAGAGCAAAGGCAGGGGGGGCTTTGTGTGTGTGTGTGGGAGGGGGAAGAGAGGGAGGGCGTGAGGGCAGGGATGTGCTTTGGGTGTGGGGGGACAGGGGAGTGAGGGCAGGGGGCGCTTTGGGTGTGGGGGAGGCAAGGGAGCAAGAGCAGGGGGTGCTTTGGGGGGGGATTTGTATTTAACAAAAAAAATTGATATTGCATAGTCAAAAAACCTCTGGTTTACAAGAAGAGTTAAGGCTCTTGCAAATTCAATCATGCACTAAAAAGCATGGAAATTGCAAGTTAAGACTTCTGCCTTAACGTGGTCCATGCCATGTTAGCGGTAAAGACATTGTACAGTCTCGCATAGTGTGCTCACTTACAACTTAGACTCCATGCACCCACACTTTGTCTTCATCTTTCAGCCTCAGTCCTCTTCCTCTGCAGGTTGGGGACAACACTGAAGCTGGGGACAGGAGGGCGTGAGCTGGCCCCTCACCCCCTCCATTCCTTCATGTCGGTTGGGGAGAATGGGACCGCTGAGTGATGTCTCACAACCCTCCCTCTTACCCACTAGTCCCCACTGCCCTCCCAGAGCACAGTGAAGCTGGGTAGAATCGTATATAAATGTTTAATTAAACTTTAAGTTGGGTATGCTTTGAAATTAATTAAATGGAATGGCCATTGGAAGGAATGGAGGCAACAGCAGTGCCAATTTCTAAATAAATACTAGTCATTCCAACATCCAATTAAGTGACTGTGAAATTATACAACACAGTTGCATTTTTGGGAGTACATAAGGAAGGCAAGAGGGTGTGAAATAATGAGGAAGGCACCAGATACAGTAAGTAGAATAGTTGGAATGAGCGTATTTTTCCCTAAGAGTGTTCAGGATTAAGTGAGTAGGTGGAATGACAGGAGGAATTAGAAATAGTTACAACAACAGGGTTCTGAGTGAAATAACCGATTCAGAATACTGATGGGATTCCAGGGGAAGCTGTCCTATCATTTAACCCATTTACCATAGCTGACACTCTACCCTTTGACTCCCAATAGCCTCCCTCCCTGATAGTCCACTTCCTCTTCTGTTTTTTTGTCATTCCACACACACCTTTACTTCTGTTCCATATGACACACACAGATAAACGTTGTATTTCTCCCAGAGCTTTTGAGTTCTCTGTGAGGGGAGTGGGGGTTAGAGGGGCGACTAGGACCCAGGACGTCTGGGTTGTCTGTTACAAGGTTGAGCGCTGAGCAGGGGAGAGGAGAACAGGCTCGGAATTAGGACTATTGAGTTGCGAGTGCAGCCTACTGGATTAGAGTGGGGTGGAGAGGTTGGAAGCCAGGAGCACCGAGTTCTTTGTTAAAGGGTTGAGACCAAGTAGAATCAGATGGAGAAAAGGGGTGGGAGCCAGCACTCGTAAGTTCTCTCTTTCTTAAAGAGGAAACAGAGGGGTGAGGGGCCAGCTCACACCCTCCTGTCCCCAGCTTCAGTGTTTTCCCCAACCTGCAGAGGAAGAGGCTTGGGGCTGAAAGACAAAGGCAAAGTGTGGGTGCACGGAGTCTAAACTGTAAGTAAGCGCAATATGTGAAACTGTTCAACGTCTTTACTCCTAACATGGCACAGAAGTTAAGGCGGGAGCCTTAAGTTTCAATTTCCATGCTTTTTAGTGCATGGTTGAATTTGTAAGAACCTTAACTCTTCTTGTAAATGGGAGGTTTTCTTACTATGGAATTTATTGATCACTGTATGCTTTCATCACTGTGGCTCCCAGTGCTCAGTGCGCTATACTGGCTGATGCCCAATTCACTTCAGTAGGGCTCATGCCAGCCCAATGCTTTAGGCATCTTCCAGGTCTCAGGATCAAACACTTCTTGCTTTCTTGTTGGATAGTACTGATAACACAATCATTAAAAATGTGGCATCCTTTATGATCCAAATGGTACTTGCTAGGGAACATTTTCTGGCATTTAAAAGTATCTCAAGTTAAAGTAAGTCGTGGGATACCTACGGCAACAAACTGCTTTGTCATCCTGGTGTGAATTTTTTTGGAACCATGGGGGGGTTTGGTTATATTTGTAATACTCGTTAACTTGTCGATACAGATGAGTAAAGGTAGCTGCTAAATTGTAATTGGTTTTTGTTATAGCGATTGCCTTTTTTTATATTTGTTAATTGGTATGAGCAATGGTTAATTCCTAAATAATTTATTTCTAGTTGTATGGTTAGTGTTTAATTTCCTTGGAACATCAGTGTGGGTCTGTTTCGGTTAATCCCTTGTCACAGTCTCTAAATTGGAATTAACAGACTTAGAACTGACTTTTAAATTTTCCTCTGTCTCGCTAGAAATGGTTTTCTCATGCCTTAGTTTTGATATAGTTTTGCATATTTTTGTTATAGTTTTTGTCATATTTTCATTATCCTTATTTGGGAACATAAAGGGTATGATATTTTCAAGCCCACCCCAAGAGGGTTTTTTCAATTCCTAAGTTTGTATTTATTGTATAGGTTCATTTTGTTTTGTTTTATTTGCATTACTTGTATTGTATTGTTTGGAATGTTTGTAGAATTATGTATGACTAAAAGCAATGACCTATGGTCACGCTTTAATAAATTACTTACTTACTTACTACTTACTTACAAATACTTCTTGTATTATTGAAGTTACCTTACCAAGAAGAGCTACTTGTAACAAAATTCCTTTGTCACCCACGGCCATGCCGGTCCACAGGCTGCACCAGCATATGAGGGATCCTCTAACCACACCAGCACCAGTCCACAGGCAGTGCCTGCACCAGCAGATGAGGGATCCTTGAACCACATCAGCACCAGTCCACAGGCAGTGCCTGCACCAGCAGATGAGGAATCCTCTGGCCACACCAGCACCGGTCCACAGGCAATGTTTGCCCCTTTACCATGGAGACTGAGGCCACTTTTACACGAGGTGCTTAGAAGAGCCTCTGGAGCCCCATATCCAAAAGGAAAGCAACGCAGGGAGTGTTTACATGCTCCCTATGCTACTGGAAGTGACGTGCTGCCTATTGTCTTCAGCGGCGGCAGCTTTCACGATGGGCATTTTGTAGACCTCAATTTTCAGGTCTACAAAACATGCCTCGTGAAAGCCCCATGTTTGCAGCCGCCACTGCTAAAGGTAACAGGTGGCACGTCACTTCTGGTAGCACGGGGAGCGTGTAAACACTTCCTGCGTGGCTTTCCATTTGGATATGGGGCTCCAAAGGTGCTTCTAAGTGCCTCATGTAAAAGTGGCCTGAGACCCTGGCCAATCAGAGTCAACTCTAGGTTCTCTGGGGTGGGAGAGGAAGTTCTGGCCACTTCTCCTCTTCTCTTTATAAGCAGATTCCAGCAAGGAGTCATTGGCTTACCAACTCACTCCACTGGCTGAGCCTCCTGTCACCGTCCTCTCCTTGCCTCAGCAAACCATCAATGTGTATTGATACCATTTTCTGACCCACATTTGCCCCAGATTAGCCTCCATAACGGTTTTGCACATCTACGGGTTAATCGGGGTCCTGCCTGCCACTCGTGCTGGAAGCTCTCCTTGCAGAAGCACTCCCATGAAATTATGGAAGTTGTAGTCCATGCAGGAGAGTAGTTGGGTCTTCCTGGTCCTCCGCTCTACACTACGGCTAAACAGCTGATTCTTCACTGCTCGCACGCACGCACGCACACAGTCTACGTGCTCTCCCAGAGGGACCCATCCTCTGGGAGAGCACACAGATGGTGTGCATCAAGGAACGAGTTATTTGGCAGAGGTGCGGAGTGGAGGATTCAGAACAGACAGACCAGAAATGACTGGGAACGCACCACTCAATTTCTTTAGATACGTTAGCCATGGAGATAGAAGAATCACTCAACTCCTGCACCCGATACATCCATGCAACCAACGAGGAGTTAATGGGAGGCAAACCAGTGACCAAAAATAGTGATGGTGCTTAGACAAAACACACAGCCATGTGGCAAACGACTTAAAACACCTGATCGCCGTTGTGTCTAAAGATGCCCAGGCTATGAAAGCAGGGAGGCAGGGGGGAGTGCAAACTGCTCACCTGCATTTGTCCTGTCCTCCCACTTGACTATGACTTTGTGTCTGATTCCACTACTGACGCGCACACTACTGCTCACCTGGTTCAGACCCTCGCCTTGTTGACTCTGCCACTGCCGGACCCTTACACTTTGTAACACTCTGAACACTTGAGGGGCAGTGTTAGGAGAGAATGGAATTTTATCTACATTCTCACTACCTCCTTAACTTGGACTGGAGTAAAGTTAATATTTACAATAAAGTAATATATTATTTACAGAGACTTGAAACATATTACACACCAACTCTTCTTAGTCACTGGCACCACACCATCCATCTCTCTCTTCTCCCTCCCACCTCTTACAGTTCTATAAGTAGAGCTGTGCATTCAGGTTTTGATAAAACACAAATAAATGCAAAAAAGACGTTTCATCTTCAAAACACAAATAGCAGAGCTGTGTATTCAGGTTCTGAACCAGAAATTTCCTGGAAAATGTGGTATCTGAGGTCTCAAACTAGGCCACAAAAGCTGCAGCACATATTATTATTATTAACAAACATTTATATAGCACCAGCAGTGTACCTGGCACTTTACAAAGTAATAAAATAGACACGGTCCTTGCCCTTAGGGCTTACAATCTGAGAGACAGGAGCTGGGGGAGAGACTTAGGAAGGGGAACAGAGGGAGAGACAAGGGGTCTAACATTCATGAAGATGCGAGGTCTCAAGTGCACGTACTTGGCTTGGTTACGATGAGAATGACAGCAGGCAGGTCCATGTTGCAAGGATAAGGGTAAACCGATCGTAGGTATAGGAATAGTGGCTCAGCAGGATAAAGAGTCAGACAGAGCAGAGCGAAAGAGGTGAGTTTTAAGGAGAGATTTGAAGGTATGAAGGGAGGGGGCAAGGCGGATGTGGACAGGGAGGGAGTTCCAGGCATGGGGGGCAGCGAGGGAGAAGGGACGAAGGCGCTTAGGGGAGCAGGGAAGGCGTGGAAGGGTGAGAGAAGGGACAGAGGAGGAGCGACGTGCACGGGCTGGAGTATGGAGGGAGATAAGTGCAGAGAGATAGGGGGGAGCAAGGTTGTGAAGAGCTTTATAGGTGAAGACTAGGAGCTTGTGCAGGATTCGTTCAGGAAGGGGAAGCTCAAACTTGGAGCAGGGCTGTTCATTGCCTCTCAGCTTAGCTGCCTGCTTGGGGAGCCTATATTGGGCCTCCCCACCTGCAGGGGCCACTGCTGTCTCAGAACTGCAGCCAGTCCCAGCCCAGTGGAGACCAACTAAGCCAGGGAGAAATGATGAATCCCCAAGCCAGCAACACCCCGCCCCCCCCACAAGTGACACCCCTGAGCCAGTCACATGTCCCCTTCCCCAAGCTAGTGATTCCCTCTAAGCAAGATCCATGTTCTGTTCTTACTCCCGAAGTTAACAACCTCCCCACCAAGCTACCCATCCCCCAAACCAGTGTCCCCCCCTTTTGAACTGGTAGCAGACTTAGTAGCAATTTTAACTGCATTTTTCTTATAGGCCTGTCAAGCTGTCGGAGCCTCACTGCAGTTCTTTGCCCAAATAACCCATATGCAGGGCCCCGTGTTTTCCACATTGGCAGCAATGGGGAAAATGCAGTAAACATAGGGAAAGGTATAAACACAAATACTAAAACACCAAATGCAAATAAAAATACTTGATCCTGTGCACAGCTCTCTTTGTAAGATTGTGAGAAGATACACTCACTCAGCTGACAAGAAACTTAAGTCTGTGCTGTGTCCAGGGCTGAATTTAGTGAATCTGGGACTGCAGGAAAATGACAGCTTCCTACTTCCCACAGTTTAACTCAAATCAGTTATGGTAGCAGGGATCCTCTCTCTTTCCAGATGAACCAGGGGTGAAAGAAGGGTCCTCTGAGTACTTACCCTAGTAAATAGGACACAGTTGCTTAGACTGGCCTGATTGCACTCTCCATATTGTGCCACCCAGACATAGCTGCATGGAGAGCGTTGATGGTCCTGGCCCCACTACAGCAATGGGACCGCTTTCAGACCTCCCCCCCGCCCCCTGCATATTCTGATTGCAGGAGGGAATGCACAGCCAGAATATGTGCAGGGGGAAGGTCTGAAAGTGGCCTTAGTTTGGAAATAATAAAGACTGAAATGAATTGGGCTTTTCCAGTTCATGTATCAAATTCAAAGTTTCTATTTCCATTAACAAATCTTTGAATGAATTCAAAACAGTTGCACAAACTTCAACTTCATAAAGTTCATTACTTTAATAAAGAGAGACAAAGTAGTTTGTCCTTACACACTCCTGCGCGCACACTCCGCTCCTCCTCTATCTCCTCCCTTGCTCTCCCTCGTCTTCCCCTAAGCGCCTTTGCCCCTTCTCCCTTGCTGCCCCCCATGCCTGGAATTCCCTCCCTGCCCACATCTGCCTTGCCCCCTCCCTTCATACCTTAAAATCCCTCCTCAAAACCCACCTCTTCCTCGCCGCTTTTCCCGACGCTTGCTAGAACTTTCCTCTAAACATTTACAGGCTGCCATCCCCGCAGACTCCTGCCTAACTGCAACCAAGCCAAGCACGTGCACCTGAGACTTCGCATCCGCTTGAATGTTTTTTCCCTTCTCTCTCCCTATGTCCCCTCTCCTTGTCTCCCCCCTCCGAGTCTTTTAGATTGTAAGCCGTAGGCTGGGACCGCGTCTATCTTATTGTTCTGTAAAGTGCCAGGTACAGAGCTGGTGCTATACAAGTGCTTATAATAATAATATTAATAACAACATCTTTTATTGGACCAACTGTTGTTGGTTCAGTAAAATATAATTCAAACCACTTGGTGTCTCTGTCACTTGGGACCAACATGGCAACCACACTCTCTCTCTGGATTTGATCATTAATTAATTCAAGGTTTGAGTTCAATCCCTTTGATATTTTGTAGCAGGATATAAGACAGGAGCCTGCGCACTGGGGGTTAACAACTAAGGGTCTCCATGGCTAAGGTTAGGAGGGCCTTGTTGGATTACTGAAACCTGGATGAGTCAGTCTAAACAAAGCTGAGGTAACCAGGAGGTAGATTTTGATCTACTGGTAGCTCACAAGCTAGTTTCCAGTATAGCACATCTAGGAAAGGGGACCAGCCTCTCAGAGACTGCCTCTGAGGTGCAGAGAGAAACTGGTGGAAAGGAGATGGGCTAGGAGAGTTCCTCCAGTGTGGTAGGGAAGGCTCCTCTCCACTCTCTTGGGATGAGTTGCTGAGGTGCCCTAGAACTGGGAGCCAGCAGGAGGGGTTCTGGCCTGGAGCACTGGAGCCAGCGGGAGGGATCCTGATAGATTGTCTGAGGTTAGTGCCATATGTCTGACCACCCCTGGTCTAAAGGCTGCCCAAGGGAAGGCTAGAGAATCTTGCCTGTGCTGGGAATAAGCAGCAGGAGGAGGAGCCAGAACATCAGTCCAATGGGAACTAAGTGCTCTGCTTTTGTATTTGCTTGTTTGGGGTTGCTTTGGAGTGATTAAAAGGGTCCCAGAGGGAAGGCTGCCCAAAAGAAGCAGTGTCTCAGTTTGGTGCCTTTCTAGGGCAGGTGAGCCAGTATACCAGCCCTCACTTTCATTAATTTGATATTCAAAATTGTCTCATGCAATCAAACAACATACCGGGATTCATGTGACCACAACCCACCTATCACAAATTACTGAAGTATCAAACTAGCAAATGGAGAAGTAAAAATTCCTCCCCAAATTCCACCATTTTTTGAGAGTCTTGTATGAAAGTGTGCAAGTGGGCCATGAGGCTTGTGCTTGTAATTGGCAAGTGTGATCCTGTAAACGTTGACAACTGCTGGTATTTCTTTGACTGTTTTTCCCCTGGTAGGTGACAAGCCATCGAGATGCAGGAGGCAGGTCCGATCAAGCTAATTTTGCATATTCAGGCAGATACCACTGGGTGAAGTCACATGGGAGATTATCCCACTTTGTGCCGCACTAAGACACGATGCAGCAAATTGAGTGGCTGGCAGCCACCAGATATTCAGCCAGCCCCATCTCGAGGTTGGCAACTGGCTCACCCACGATGCAGCCACCAGAGAAGATCAGTGACACATTGCGTGTTAACATTGCCCAAAGAGGGATAACAGGCTGCTTCTCACATAGCCGGTCCTTGTGCTGCCCCGCCCTGCAGTCCGCTGGCAGCATTGAGCAGTAGGCATGTTCACCATTCCCATGCAGCCACATCATGCAGGTGTGGTGGGCACCAGGGGCACTGCCTTTCCTATGCCCCTGTGCCTCCTCTACTCTGTCTGAGCTGCCCTTTACTTGTCACGCGGGCAGCAGAAGAAATTTCTAACCCTCCAGCGGGTCACAGAACTCTGCTGGGGGCCCCAGCAGCAGCTGCTGCTGATTTTCAGGGTGGAGGGGACCCCGCACCGAGAAATTGTGCTTCTGTGCGCATGTGTTTTCAGCCAGGCCCCAGCATTGCAGGCTAGCTGCAATCAGGGGGTGGGGCCTGGCTGGGAGAAGCTCAGGAACTTGGAAGGAGTCCCAGAAGGGACAAACATAGTTGGAAAGTGCTTAGGCGGCTAGAGGGAGCCGTCCAAGAGCATATAATGGGGAACTGCTGTTCCTCATTATAGCCACCAGGGGGCAGGCTTTCATTGAGCCCTATGGGCTCAATTTTTAAACAGCACCTGGACGTTGTTGTTAAGCACCCAGGCAAGATGTGTGGCTGCATGTGCTGCAAAATGAGCTGGGAGGAGTGGGCTCTGGCCATGCCTGGAAGAAGCACTCAGGCAGAGACTGGCTGGCACGCATGCTTAGTCAATGAGCACGAGGGCTGTTTTCATGCACGGGTGAGCTGTAGTGTCTCCTGCTGCTGGACTTGCCCAAGAGACGTGTTTTTGCTGCTGTGCCAGCCTGCTGCCTTGGTGGTGAGTACATTGCAGCGGGGGCACTGGGGGAAATACTTCTGGGGAATGGGGGGTGGGAGTGGGGGGACTCGGGGAGTCTGCGTGGGGAATGGGGCTGGGGGGGGGGGGTGGA
>QEPC01001708.1:507130-519433 GCA_003113815.1 Sphenodon punctatus | reverse complement strand
CCACCCTTCCAGCCCCGCATGGAATTTTCTTCTATGCCTTATGGGTTGGAAGGAACTGTTGGGATTAGGTTGGAAGGTACCTTATATAGTGTGGGGGCGTGTATACATCATGGAAATTTAAGTATGAGCTTGGTATATGCCGGTAAGAGAAGGGCGCGCAAGCGCAAACCCATTTGTGAGAATGGTCGGAGCCATCTCGAAGAACCTTGTTTACAAGGTAGCAACCTTCTGTTCTATTGTTGAGAAGCCTCAGAGTCCGTGTCTGTTTAAAGGAAGCCAAACAAACCTACCCCCAGCCCTTAGTGGGGCCCATAATTGGAACATGAGCCCAGGTCCATCACAGTGTTGCTATGTCACTGCCTATATTGTTTAGGGCCCTGAGATAGGGGTGTAGCTATAATTGGTGCAGCAGGTGCAGCCACATTGGGGCCAGATGCCGGGGGTAGGGAGGCATACACATGTAGAATGCATATGAACACTGGAGTAGATGCATTCCGGGTTCAGCACCAGGGCCCATTCCCCTGGACAGAGTGACTACAACAGAAGAGACTAAAAGGAGGGAGCAGAGGGTAAAGGTGTTGCTGACCTTGTTCATTCACTAACTCTAGGAAGTCAGTCCATATTTCTTAAATTTCCCTGGGATGCCTTGATGTCTGAATAGACCATTCCATGGCAGCAAAGCTGGCCATTTCATTGAATCAGTGTTCTATGTGCTGGGAAACCTTGCTCTTTCACTTCTGCAGGAGGGGATCTCTCTGTTGCTTGGTTCCCTGGAGAGATACACAGACTACCTGGTTCCCCCAATCCCTGGGGGATTGTTAACACCTGGCTCTCCCTACTCTGCAGGTATTTACTCTAAGGCTGGACCCTGGGGGTGCCACCCAAAGGGTGTTGGTGGGTACCATGGTGGCTAGGAGATTCTGCCCATGACCCAGCAACCTACATTGGAACGTTTGGCAGGCGTTGAGGAAAGAAATAAGGTACGCATTTCAGAGCCGCCACCCCCACCATCACCCCCACTGGACTGTTGCTGCTGCAGAGTGGGGAGACTGCTGGCTGGCAGCCCTCCCAGGGCTTGCCCTCCCCCAAGCTCCATACAACCCTGAGCCCGAGTCCCAGGTAACGCTCAGGGCCCCCCTCCCCTGCGGGAGGAGAGAAGCGGGGCCAGTGCTCTCAGGGAGAGGGATGGACTTTCGGGCCTGCTCTGCCTTCAACAGCTTGGTGCTCGGCAGCACCGCAGGTGCACGTCACAGGCCACATGTCGAAGGGCTGCTGCAAAAGGGTCCTTTGTGGGACATCAGTAGGGGCCAGAGGGATATTGGGTTGTTTATAGTGGGGGTTTTAAATATTTTTACTGTGTGCTGGTTAGGGATTAGGATTGTCAGAGGGTGTATGTTCCAAGTCGCTGGTGGGAGCAGCAGTCTTGGTTCACCTGCTGGTGAGAGCAGCAGCAGGGGACGTGAGAGGGGGGTGCGGATATGGTAATGGATGAAGTATGTCCTGGTCCGCTAGTGGGAGCAGCAGGCTTGGTCTACCTGCTGGTGAGAGCAATGGAAGATGGGGGTCCCCCAGTGAGTGGGGGGATGGGGCACGGGAAGGCTTTGGGGGGTTAGGGATATGGATATGTGGGGAGGGGGATGGGGTTCCCCTGTNGGCACGGGAAGGCTTTGGGGGGTTAGGGATATGGATATGTGGGGAGGGGGATGGGGTTCCCCTGTCACCCTCGTGGAGAGCATATCGGGAGGCAGGAGGCAGGCTGGTGGCGTTCCCTTGGGGGGCGAGGAGGTGGCAATAGGGGTCGTGATGGGGCGGGAGAATTATGACCCTAGAGGGGGGAAACGTCATTCTGAGTGGAGCGATTGGTGGTTAGTGCCAATCCCTTGCGCAACTCCCCTGGGCTAAAATAACCGGATGATCAAGGGCTCAGAAGACCCAGGTTTGTTGCTGGTGCTGTGTAATGCGAGGTCGGTCTGCAATAAATCACCTGCACTCCATGATGGTATCTTGGAGTGGGCGGCTGACCTTGTGTGTGTGATGGAGACCTGGCTGGATGATTGTTCTGGGCCAATATTGGTGAACCTTGTTCCGACTGGGTACTCCATCCAGCACTAGCCTAGACCAGAAGGCTGGGGGTGGAGAGTTAGGGATGGGTTCGTTGCACAGAGATTTTCAGCGCAGACCGAGTCTGGGATAGAATGCCTCCACCTCGTAGTTGATTTGGCCAGTAATGGACCAGGGGGTATGACCAGGGACAGGTTACGGATTCTGCTGGTGTAGCGTGCACCCCACTGCACAGCGGCATCCCTCTCTGCTCTAGTAGCTCTCGTTTCGGATCTGGTCTTGAGGTCCCCAGGCTTATTGTCCTGGGGGACTTCAATATCCATGCCAAGGCAGGATTGCAAGGCACGGAGCAGGATGTCATGGCCGCCATGGCAACCATGGACCTGTCCCAGGTGGTGAGGGGCCCAACACATGAGCAGGGACACACTCTGGACTTGGTTTTCTGCACTGACCATGAGGTCAGCAGGGTCCGATAATTGGGGGTGTAGAGAGTTCACCCTTTCTAATGGTCGGATCATTATTTCCTGTGAGCCTCCATGCCAACGCACCTTCCTGACTGTAGGGGTGTGGGACCAGTTTGGATGGTCCACCCAGGAGACTTATGGAACCTGAAGGTCTCTGGAATGCTCTTGGAGAAATACCTGTTAACCTCGATGGTTGCTTCATCAATGACCTCGCGGTCTTGTGGAACAGTTGGCTGGCTGAGGCCATCGATTGGGTCGCTCCTAGGCATCTGCTTCCAGCGCGTCAGCTCCTCAGGTCCCCGTGGTTCATGAAGGACCTAGGATGTCTAAAGCATGAAGGGAAACAGCTAAAGCAGCGGTGGCACCGTACTCACACCCAAGACAATCGGTTGCAGCAGGGCCGGCCCCAGGCATATGCCACATGCGCGGCTGCACATGGCCCCGTGGCCAGCTAGGGCCCCGCACTTGCCTGGCTGGGAAACAGGCTGCAGCCAGCTTCTCCCCCAGAAAGTGATTCTTCCTCCCCTCCCTGGCTCCAGACCCCATCCCTCACCTGCCTCTGCCTTCTAGTAGTGCTGCAGCAGCAGCAGCAGCAGCAGCAGCGGGGACACTGGATCGGGCTGGGAGATAAGGCTGTTTACAAACAGCTCCTCCCCACGTGCTGATCAGAAGGTTGCTACCTTGTAAAGAAGGTTCTTCGAGATGGCTCCCAACATTCTCACAACTGGGTTGTGCGCGCTCACCCTGTTCAAATAATAGACCACATGATGGTCTTGAGCTCCTCTGGTATAAAAAGAACCCTCCCCCTCTGAATGACAGTTCCTTTCAACCCTTTCTAGAAATATAAGAAAAGAATTCCATGCGGGGCTGGAAGGGTGGGTGTTGTGAGAATGTTCGGAGCCATCTCAAAGAACCTTGTTTGCAAGGTAGCAACCTTCTGTTCTTCTTCGAGTGGCTCCTCACATGATATTTTTACATGGCTCCGCCGGGTGGGGAGTCCGTGGGCGCGCCAGTGCATGGATGGGGCATGCACACAGCTGCACACACATCCCCACTCACCCACCACTCATCCACACCCACATAGTAACCACCATTTCCCCCGGTTGCTCCGTGCGTGGGGATGAGTGGGGGGGTGAGTGGGGATGCGTGTTAGGCGAGCGCGCACGCCACCCCACTCACCATGGGCGCGTGCACCACGTCATTCACATGGGGTTCCCCCACCCATGAACACACAGAAATCTGCGTGTTTACGGCTGGGAGGAGAGACCCGTGTAAAAAGGGCCACATTCTCACAACTGTCTTACTTATACTATCTTAGGTAGGAATTTAGGATGTAAAGCAATATCTATTCTGTCTTGGAAAATAAATCTGCAAATATGGTTCTGAGATTATTATGGCTGCTATTTCACTAACTCTTCTTAATGAAGTTATTGCTAACAGGAATACTGTCTTTAAACCCGCACCCCATAACCAGTTCATTTGCACCCCCATATAATCAATTCACGCTGCCCCGTGGGCACAAATTAAATGGTTATGGGTGGGGGCAGCGTGAATAGATTATATGGGGGCGGGGGCAGAAATGAACTGGTTATGGGGTGGGGGCAGCATGAACTGATTATGGGGGCACAACTGAACTGGTTATATGTCTCTTTTCATGGCATAATGCGCTTAATAAGCTAGCTGCATTTTGGGTGTCTTGTGTGTGTGATAGCAGCACCTCTGGACTGGTCACACCGCATGCGTGCACAAGGCACAGGCGGCACTGGCAGCAAGAAGCAACAGGCCCTGGAGGCCAGACTGGCTAAGCTCACCCCCTGGCCCCTCCTCCAGTAAGGCAGTGGACGCAGTCAGTCTCTCTGTGCCTGTGTCACTGCCCGCTTGGCTGCCCCTGCAGTGGAACCACTCCTGGGGAGTGGTGGTAGACACTTGGCTGGGGGGGGGGGGGAAGCATTAGGAGGCCATGTTTCTCCATGGTTGCTTGGAGAGGTGGAGAATGGGAATCCTTCCTGTCCAGAGGGAGTAAGTTTTATGTAAATGTATACATTTGCATAATTAGGTGGTGCCTAATTATGCAAATTAGGTCCCACACCAAGACTTCGCACATGGTCTCACAAACCCTGGGACCGGCCCTGGGTTGCAGCATAGAGCATTTTTAAAGTCCTATGCTGTACCGGTGAGGAAAGCAAAGAAACTGTTCTTTGCTGCACGCATTGTGTCCGCCCGGTCACGTCCAGCGGAGCTTTTCCAGGTGGTGAGAGGTCTTGTCAGTCCAGCCTGTCTCTGCCTGGAACTGGATTTGTCCACGGCCCATTGGGACATGTTTTTGAGGTACTTTGCGAACAAAATCACTCGCATTGAGCACAACTTTGACTCTGCCATTTTAAAGGCAGTACCAGAGCCAGAGGTTGGGAATGTCCTGTTTGGTCACGTTTTGTGGGATGAGTTTCAATTGGTGATGCCTGCCAATGAAGCTGAGGTGCTGGGGTCTGTATGAGCCATCCCATCCTGGTTAGTAAAAGCTACCAGGGAGACAGTCGGTGTTGGCCGAGGTAATCAATGCCTCCCTTCTGGAGGGGAGGGTGCCGAGCTGCCTTAAAGAGACTGTGGTCCGGCCTCTCCTCAAAAAACCATCACTTGATGTGGATTCCCCGGCTAGCTACTGACCTGTCTCTAACCTCCCCTTTTTAGGGAAGGTTATTGAACGGGTAGTGGCTTGTCAGCTCCATGTGCATTTGGAAGGCATTGGTTTTCTTGATCCCATACAGTCTAGTTTTTTTCCAGGTTACAGCATGGAGACAGCATTTGTGACCTTGGTTGACGACCTCCTCATGGAATTGGAGAAAGGTCGTATGCCTCCCACGCTGTCAATGAATTCTGACAGACAGGAGGGCGTTGTCAGCAACTGCGCCGTCGCTGTGGAATTCTCTCCTGGTGGAGGTGCACCTCAGCCCAAATCTTCTCACATTCTGACAAAACTGTAAAACCTGGCTCTTCCACCAGGCATTTGGCTGGGGACAGGGGGAGGGTGGGAAGGGCTTGTAGAATTGGGCGGGTGGTTTTTTATTTGTTTTTTGCACTAGGAAAATATTTTTGGCACACACTGTTTTTGTATTGCTTTAATATCTATTTTAATGTCTTAATGTGTTTATATTTTTTGTTATATTTTTAGTATTTTGTAAGCCGCCCTGAGTCACTTCATGCGAGAGGGGCCAGATAGGAATAAAAATATAAATGAATAAATTAATTAAATAAAATTATTCTTTTAGCAGTGAGTGTTTGTGAACCAGGAAATTTCCATTTTTCATGAACAAAGTCCAGGGTGAAATTTCAGGGAGGAATAGTAAGAGATTTATCCAGTATCATATTGGTTGTAAGGGTGAAGTCTGGCCAGAAAGGAAGGATTATAAAACAGTTTCAAAACACGTTGGGAGGGAATGGCTTTAGTGCAGCCACGGAAGGGAGGGTGTTTCTTGGCTTGCAACCAAATATTCCCTAGTAGTTTCCTGTTCTGAGTTAGATATTTATTTATTTACTTAATAACGTCTATCCCGCTCCCTCCAGCCTTACAGCAGCTCTGACAGCTCAGAAATCTGGGACAGTTTCTGTGCTGCTGTGAAGCCCATTGTGGATCAGAGAGATCATGTCTGATCTATAAAAAGGAGGGAAAGATGGGGCTGACGTGGCGTATGTCATGCTACTGTTTTCTTGCAGTGGGTGACATGTACTCTTATTAAATTATTTTCAGAGCTGGTTTAGCTTGGAGGTAATGTAGAGAAGTGGGTAGAGATTGGAGCAGGCAACCAGCTGAACTACTGGAATACTAACCCTGATTCTCTGTGATGGGATGTGTGACATTAGGCATCTCTCTGCATGGCCCTTTTCACACGGGCACCCCACCCCACACATGTGTGTGGTGGTGGTGGTGGTGTGCCTGTATGAATGCTGTGGCAGGTGGGGGGATTGGGTGGGCTCCCGTGCTCCACCCGTCTCCACCCATCACTCATGCATGGAGCAACAAGCTCCAATGCCGGTTGCTCCACGCGTGGAGGTGGGTGAAGATGTGTATGCACCTGCACACCCACCTCTGCCCACCATGGGCACACACCCATCCCCCCAACCACCGCGGCCTGTTTGAAAAGGGCCTTCAGCTGTAAAAAGGGGCCAATAGTGCTTTTTTCATATCTGAGAGCTATGGGTGGAAAGTATTCTATGAGCAACCCTGGCAGGGAAGAACCCAAGGTTACTGGTGTTCCCACATTCTGGCAGGGTATCTGAACTCCCAACACAGGAACTAACATATGTTGTTCTCTACAACTTAGCTACAGCTGTGGAAGCACCCAGAGAGACTCAGTAACTTCTGCAAGATTACACCTGGATTTTTCTTTAATAAGACTGTTCCCTGCTATTTCAAGCATAGGTGTGCTCTGGTCAGTCACAGTCTCTACTTTCAGTAGATATTTGTTATAGGCTCTGTTTCTTGTGGATGGATTTTTTCTGTGTTGATAGTTTGGGTGTGGTGAATCCTGCATTGCATTGGTGTAGGGAGCTGGACTAGATGACCTTTGAAGTTTGTTCCAGCTCTGTGACTTTATGATACTACAGGTTCTGGAGCAGTGCATAGAATCTAATCCTGGTCATCAAACTCCTAGGTCAGTATGCTAACACTGGACCTCTGTACACACAGGTCTCTCTCTGCCTCTTTTTGTGGTATAGCACCCTTCACCTCTGTAGCACCTCAAATCTGTAAGAACTTTCTGCATCAACTTTCCATCTGATTTCAGATTTCACATTCTCTGTCTCATGCTAATATATGTCTCTTCTCTCTCTGGCCACTTTCACACGGCGCTCCTGGGTGGGGGAATGGGTGTGCACCGGCAGTGGGTGGAAGTGGGTGTGCTCCTTTTCCCACGGGCGCACACCCATCTCCACCCATGGAGTCTCCTCCGTTTTGTTGGCTGACCAGGAGTGCACATGCACCCCCACCCACTGGCCGTGATGTTTCCACTGGCGCATACCCATCCCACCCCCACCCCCCACCGTCACAGCATGCACACGAACAGCCCCCCACCACACACACATGCCGGCACACCAAGTGGGGGTGGGGGAGGGTCGTCCATACAAAAACGACCTCTCTCTGCTGTCATACTCCCTGCTGTCATAGGAAACTCTTTATTGTAAATCAATGTATAGGTATATGTTGTTCATGGAAGATACTCTGCAGAATGAAGCTATGGGTGGGGTTTCTGTGCTGTGGAGATGTGCAATGTGGTGTTTTGTGTTTGGCACTGTTTAGATGAGGCATCAAAAGGAAATGTGTGTTAAATTTACATCGAAGCTCTTTCTTTGACAAGTAATCAGCATGGGAACATTTTTGCCCTGGAAGAATCTATATTCGTGAGTGGGAGAAAAACGTAATTTGGATGACAATGGAAGCTCATAAAGGGGGTCAGATAATATTTTACTTATCCAGTAGCATGAAGTTTGCAAAGCACATTACAGCTGTTATTTTGTTATCCTCCCAAAGCCTTACTATGAACTAGTAGGAAGGCAAGTTTTACACACAGGAAACTGGGGAATATTATTTCCATTTTACAGACAGGAGACTGAGGCAGTGAGTTCGAGGTCAAGCAGAGATTTAAACCCAGTTCCCCATTTCTAAAAGCACATTCCCACATACAGCAAATCAGCGCATATTTCCTTGTGGTGTGAAAGGCTGTATGCGCTTCTTTGACCATGCTTGCACTTGTTTGCACTGGCAAGTGGCAAAAACTTACCTTTACAAGAGCGCATTTCTAAACGCCCTGTCAGAATGTCCTCCGCTCTTCAGTATCATGAGTGCTCCGCTTCGGCTCAGCTCGTCGCCCCTCTCCGAACTCAAGAGCCGGGAAGCAGAGCGCTGTGTATCTAACATGATACTAACTAGCCTAGTCAATATCATGTTACAGAGCGCCCTGCTTCCCGGGCCAACTGTGCATCTGGCATGATACTGACTATCCTAGTCAATATCATGTCAGTTACACAGCTCCCTGCTTCCCCGCTCTTGCTCGGTTCCTCTCCTGTCTCGGGGAGCCGGGCAAGCGAGGCGCTCATGATACTGACTTAAGCTAGTGTGGGAATGTGAAAGGCACATTATTTAAAATGGCTGGAACGCGCTAATTAAATGCTGTGTGAATAAATGCAGGCGCTTTTTAAAATTGCCTGCATTTAGAAACCCCAGCATTTTTCTGTATGTGGGAATGCGCTCTCTGTCCTGTACAGTAGTCACTGGACTGCACCAGCTTATTAATACAAAATATGGACCCAAAGCAATTTCAGTTCACGCTCATGGAGTTGAACTGTATTAAATTAGGGGGGGGGGAAATCATATTGGGGACCTAGAGGTGGATTCTACTGAATTTCTCAAGTATTTATATGGTTCATGTCACCATAGCAACTGAGCACCTTCCAATTAAAGGCCCTTTTTACATGGACTGAGTTGGGTGGGAGGAGTTTTCCGGAGGGCTCCGTGGGTGGAGATGGGTGTGCGATGGGTAGAGGTTGGTGCTGCGCAGGAGCACACACGCATCCCCACCGAGCAGACACCCATCCCCCACCCACTGCTGGATGTATACATGGACACACACCCCTCCGCACACCCGCCTGAACACTGAGCGGGGGAGGGGGGGGCGATCCATGTAAAAATGGCCATTGTAAAATAACACACTCTTTTTTCCTTCCTTCACAACCTACAGGAGCTGAAGAGAAATAGCTTGATTAGTTTAGAATCAGTAAGGGATGAGATATGTGATGTTGGTAAAGAGTTTGTCTAGGAGAAGGAGCCGTGTTTTGCATTCAGACCCAAGGATGGTAATTTTAAGTTCTCATAAGTAAGCTGGAGAAATGTGCCAGTAATTCCATCCATCCCCTGTGAGTTCACAATTGGCTGGAGAGCTGCACTCAATGGGGCCAATCCCAACCCCTATGGACAGGTGCACAAATTGTGTGCAACCCCGGCACGGCCAGTGCACAAACCACATGGCTGTGCACACGGCAAGAGCAGGGGGCTAGGATTGCGGTCATTGAGTAGTAATTAATGGAATGGTATCAAATGGGAGGAGGTATCAAGTGGTGTTCCACAGAGGTCTGTCCTGGGGCCAGTCCTTTTAAACATTTTTACTAATGATTTGGAGGAGGGAATGGAGAATATACTCATCAAATCTGCAGACAACACACATTTGGGAGGGGTTACAAGCACTGAGGACAGGATTAGATAAATCAGTGACCTGAGCTGGAAGACACAAAATGAGATTTAACAAAGATAAATGCAAAGTACTAGGTATAGGAATGAAAAAACAGAAGCATACATGGAGGTTAACTGGTTAGACAGTAGCACTGGAGAGAAGGATCTGGGAGTTATGATAGATCATAAACTGAGCATGAGTCAGCAATGTGATGCTGTGCAAAAAAGACAAATGCCATTTTGGGTTGCTGTAACAGGGAGCCTGCAAGAGGCTATGTCCCTTTAAGGTTGTGCCTAGTTACTGTCGCTAAGGGGCACCCAAAATGGCCAATGGCTGCCTGGATGGGGCTTGAGATGGACAACCACCCAGGAGCCAACCAGAGTGAGTGTCTTGAGGCACTCTGGGACTATATAAGCTGAAGCCTCCGTAGGAGCTGGGAGGCCACAGGAGAAGGAGCTCCCTGGAGGGCTCTTGATTCTCCTAGAGAGGATCCAGAAGCCTTAAGAGTCTGGGACCTGACCTCCTCTCCCCCACACTGTGAGTCCTGTCATAGCACCTGCTGGACTGATGTGGGATTCAGACTGCATGGGAACCCTAAGGTGGGACTTTCCTTGTTTTGCCCTAAGGGGCAATGTAGACCTAAACAGGGCTAGTATAGTGCAAGGCTGGAAACCCTTGTCTACACTACTGGTGGCTGTAGCCTGGGTATAGGGGAGGCTGGAGCCCAGGGACTAGGGCTGAAATGAGATTTTGCCCTTCTCAAAAATCTTGTCGAGAATAGGCTTCTTGACAAGATTTTCTCATCTCGGGATTTTTGCGAGAAACCTGAGATTCTTGTGAGAAACTCGAGATTCTTGCGAGATTCCCGAGAACCTCAAAACATTTTTTAAAATGGTCTTCGCATGCGCAAAAATGGCCACCAGGGCAATTCTGCTCATGCGCAGCCATTTTGCACATGTGCAGATCATTTTTTGGTCATTTTTTTGATTCTCAAGTTTCTCATGAGATTCTTGAATTTCTTGCAAAAATCTCAAGTTTTTTGCAAGAATCTCACGAGATCTCGTTAGGGCTTCGTGATTCTAGTGAGATTCTTGCAAGAACTAATTTTATTCTTGTTTCAGCCCTACCAGGGACTCTCAATCCTATTAGGGCTGAGAGTTGTATCAACATCACTTACCCCGTGTAGGACCAGTACCCTGCGTGTTTCAGAACTATAAGACGTTAGTGCCCCGGGATCACACTAATTCCCCAGGTGACTCTGGAGTGCCCCATGGCATTCAGAGGGGCCCCAGTGACAAGAGTGGTGGAGAATGCAGTCATAGCACTCCCGATGGTTAGGGTTGGCAGTGCCGCAAGATTTACAGATTGCGTGGTTTAGAATAGGCTTTGTTAGAGGCATGACAAACCTACTTGCAGGTCCCCTGGAACCTGCTGTCCTGGGTCCCAATTTTGACTTGTCCTGGGAACAGAACTATGACCCAGCCTTACATGAAGCATTTAAACAGGCCCTCAAGTTAAATGGCAAACTAAGGAACCCCAAGGCAGAGCGCATATTCCCTAGATTTAATGTCCTCTAGTGGGTGGCTCGTCCAAGGGGCCATGAAGACTCGGTGGAACAGGTTGTTGTCCCACACTTGGCTCAATCAGCCTTGCTCTCAGTCACACACCATGTTCCACTGGTGGGACACCTAAAGAGGGGAAATACTCTAGAGAGGATATTACACCATTTCTATTGACCTGGTGTACATAGGGAGGTTGAAAGATACTGTGCTTCCTGCCCTCAGTGCCAAAAAAACCTAGGCCAAGGGCTCCCTTAGAGCTGCTTTAATCCCAGTACTCCTAGTTCCCACACCTTTGAGACAGTGGAGATTGACCTTGCAGGGCCACTGGAACCCAGTGCCTGAGGACACAAAAACATCCTTGTAATGATGCTGTGGGTTTACGATGAGCAGAAACTGTAGCCAGGGAACTCCTGACTATGTTCCCTCATGTAGGCTTCCCAGAGGAACCACTTTTATGTCCAAGGTATTACAGAACTTGTGGGTCCTCATGAAAGTAAAACCTCGAAAGACCTCTATTTATCACCCCCAAACTGACGTCTTAGTTAGGGCTGTAGCGGTATGCCGCCGCGGCAGTTGTTACCGACGGAAACCCCTATTCTGAACATCGCGGCACGGTTCGGCAGAGGCAGCTTTCTGAGGGCTGCGGTTTGTTGCTAATGGTGCTGCAGCATCGGAACTGGTGAACGGAAGCGAAACTTTTGCGGATTCCAATAAGAAGCGGCACCAACTCCCCTTTCCGTGGGCCACAGAATCTTTGTGGTTATCTGATCATTGTATCATGTTTCCGCCACCCGGAATACAAGGTATCGCGAGACCCAGAGGCATGATCAACCCTTGGACCCTGTTGACGACACCCACATGCCCAATTTCATTGGCTAGGGCTTTCCCAGAGAGACATGTCCCGCCTTCACCATTAAGTATAAATAGGTGTGTTTGTAGCTTGTTTCTCCCTCTTGATCCCCAATCGCAGTGAGAGTGAGTGACTGTTGGAGCTGC
>QEPC01001708.1:461180-479199 GCA_003113815.1 Sphenodon punctatus | reverse complement strand
GGGGAAAAGGGCACAGCTGGGGAAGGGCGTGGCAACACAGGGGGTGGGGACACGAAGGAAGACACAGGAAGGAATAGTGGGCTATTAAACCAGCCTGAAATAGCACTAGCCGTTAAGGCAGTGCTCCTCAGTCCTGCAGGGCTGGGGGTTCAAGACCCATTCCTGACATGGACATAATATAACTTGAGTTCAGCAAAGCACTTGCAGGCTTGTCAATGAGAATCTCATGTGAAACTTTGCCAGAGTGGGCTGGAAGACACTACAAGAAAGTAGTGGATTGGGTGGTTGAAGAACCATATCCAGAGCGATCAGTAGTGGCTCATCATCAAACTGGATGGAGGTATTCATTGAGGTCTCACAGGGTTCTGTCCTGGGTCTGGTGCTATTCAACATCTTTATTAACAAATTGGATGAAGGAGGGCATCTTTATCAAGCCTGCAGATGCCACAAAACTGGGCAGTTTAGCTAACACCTTGGAAGAAAGAACCAGAATTCAAAAAAATCTTGACAGATGGGGGATCTGGGCTGAAATTAAGGAAATGAAATTCAACCAAGATAAATGTAAAGTTCTGCATTTAGGGAAGAAAAACTAAGTGCAAAAGTATAAGATGGGAAATACCTGGTTTAGCAGCAGCACATATGAAAAGGATCTAGGGATTGTGGTTGATCACAAACTGAATGTGAGTCAGCAATGTGATGTGGCTGCAAAAGAGGCTAATGCAGTTTTAGGCTGCTGTGGTAGAGCTGAGCCACAAAATGGTGGCTTGAGCAGATCATAAGATGTCCAGGAACAGGTGTGTTTGGGGCATAGCTCCAGACATAAAAGAGAGCCAACCCTCAAAGTACGGGCAGTCTGTTCTTGGCCACCAAAGAGAGCACATTTCTAGAGAGGTTGCCTGGATGCCCTGAAGGAAGGAGACATTGGAAGTGGATATGAGTTAATGAGAGCCAAGCCTGTGGACTGTGGGCTAAACCTTATGTGATTGACTAGTGTGCTTGTCTGAGACTGGCCAGAGGTCTGGTGCCTGACCTGAGGACAATGGTGTAAATAAACAGCTATGATCCCTCCGTACGCCAGTTCGTGAACGCCACTCCTCCTCTGTTTCCTCTCTCGCCCTCCTGTGCCTCCCCTGCTCCCATAACCGCCTTCATTCCTTCTCCCTAGCTGCCCCCTATGCCTTGAACTCCTTCCCTGCCCACATCTGCCTCGCCCCCACCGTACCTTCAAATCCCTCCTCAAGACCCACCTCTTCCGCTCTGTCCTCCCCGATTTCTCGCTCCCCTCACCTAACTCCTGCTGATACCCTCCATCCAGTACAATCTGTTACCTGAGGTCTGTGTACTCATATCCTTACCACATGGACCAACCAGCCATCATTCTTCATGTAACCAAGCCAAACACGTGCACCTGGGACCTCCCATCCTCGTGAATGTTACACTCCTTGTCTCTCCCTCTGTTCCCCTTCCTTCGTGCCCCCCGCCGCCCCATCTCTCAGACTGTAAGCCCTAGGGCAGGGACCATGTCTATTCAATTACTTTGTAAAGTGCTAGGTACATTGCATGAGCTATATAAATGCTTGCTAATAATAAAATAATAAATGATGACTCGATTCCTTGAGTGACAGTCTACTTTGGGGCCTAATCCTGCAAACACTCACCCACAATAAAGTGGTGCCCCTGGTACAGTTGCATTAACAGAAGCATTGCTTCCAAGTGAGTGGAAGTAATATATAATTCTACTCTACGAAGCCCCGGTCAGACCTCTCCTGGAGTATTGTGTCTCATTTTAAGGAGGACATTGATAAATTGGATGCAGTTCAGAGGAGGGCAACAAAGATGATAAAGGATCTGGAAAGCAAATCTGATGAGGAAAGTTTGAAGGAACTGAATATGTTTAGCCTAGTGAAGAGGAGCCTAGGGGAGACATGATAGCAGTCTTCAAATATCTAAAGGCCTGTCACGAAGAGGACGGCAAGGGACTGTTCCTCATTGCTATAGAGGGCAGGCCTAGAAATAATGGGCTCAAGTTATAGGAAGGTAGGTTTCATGGAAACATTAGGAAAAAACTTCCCAATGGTAAGAGCCATGTGGCAATGAAACAAGTTGCCTAGGGAGGTTCTAGGCTCTCCATCACTGGAGCTTTTCAAAAAAAGGCTGGACGGCTATCTGTTGGGGATGTTATAGCTGTAGTCATCCTCCATTCAAGCAGGGGGTTGGGCTAGGTGATCCTCGAGGTCCCCTCCAACTCTAAGACTCTATGATTGGGCTAAGCCACCCTCTTGGATCTTCCAGGCTTTAGGCAAGCTTGAATCGGACTCCTCGCCTAGAAATGACGTTGGGTGAAAACAGATGTGCCAATGGTGAGGTGCCTCCCCAGCCCAGGGAAACTGCAGCTGTCCTTCCCCAGGTCAGGGAGGGATGTGAAGAAACGTGCTGGCCCATGTCGGCAGCCCTTGACCCAGGATCATCACCTGGGATTGGGTCCAGGGCCCATTCCAGGCCAGCCACCTATTCACCCTAGTGAATTCATAGGCCAACATCTGGCAATGGGGAAATAAATGAGCAGGTGATGCAGGGCGATGTGGGGCAATGTAGGCTATAGAGGGCCAACATGGGCCACTGTTACATCTGTTTACACTCATTGATCCAACCCTGTGGTGTTGTAGTGAGAAGTCACTACATAGGATGCAAAACAACAGGAACCCATGAGACACCATCTAAACTTTGTAACACACCCTTTGGTTTTTCAGGACGCTGGTTCAGTTTGTAACTGCAGTCTATTATTTACTATTATTTTATTTATATGCCACCATTATCCCAAAAGACTCAGGGTGGCTTACAGTAATAGAAAGGAGGGGTTTTTTTTTGGGGGGGAGAGAGGAAATATATATATATATATATATATATATATATAAAATTCATTAAAAAAACACCAAATCATAACCGTCCACATCTCATCCCCTATCACCATCCCTGTTCCCTTGGCTCTCACCCAAGGAAGTCCCTACACCCCTATATTCATATTCCCCCTCTCACTGGAAGGGTTGTGGCATTCCTAAACCACCCACCAACCCCACCATCTTGCAAACTGGTTTTGCAGGGCATTCCCTGGGGAATGGGGTGTGTCAAAAGAGGGCATTTCTCTTGGAATCTGGAGAGTTGACTGCCTTGCTGGAACAACCCAGCTGCTACATAGGCATATCACATAACAATACTACAGAGCTGCAGGGAGCAGCTCTACAGTTAAGGCGGCTGCACTGCTGTATTAAAATCATGAACATTCTATTTATTATAAAATTGAAATGATTTGTCCTATCAGTGGGTGTTTTCAGATGTGACGCGGCCGGTTGGCCCCATCACAAAATCAATACATTGATCCCCCGCTGGGATGACCCTGTCACACCCTACCAGACGTGCTGGGGGATCCCGGCGGGGAATCGGGGAGGGGCGGGGCCGCACGGCGCAACGTGTGGCCACACAGCCCCGCCCGCCCCCTCCATGCTCCCCACCGCCCGCCCTCTGGGGAGACGGGTGGGCGGCGGGGCCAATGCCGCCACAGTGTCTGGCCGACTTCGCCACGGCCCGGAATCCTGCCGGTGATTCCGGGCCGTTGCAACCGACCAGACGTTACTTTTCTTTGATCCCCGCTAGGGATCACTTTCACCGCACTTCCCAGGGAATTGGTGCGACTAGCCCGGGAAGCGTGGTTGAAAGTGACCCCATGTGGGGATTGAGCGTGGCAAACATCTGGTGGCCGCCAAACAGACGTGCGAGTCACAGTGACCACAGGTGGGTATTCACCGTGGTTCACTGTGATCTCGTAACGTCTGAAAATACCCAACGTAAAATTTGGTAGGAAGGATTGCTTGGCTGAGTGGTAGATTCTATCCAAATTTCAGACATGAAATTTCATGGATGAAAAACAAGGAAGTTACAGACATTTGAATTTTGAGGGCAGAATATTTTCTCCCCTATGCGACTTTGTGCATGGTGACTTAATTCTGGGAGCAGTATTTGGGTATTTAAAATATATTTTTGGATGTTTGGAGTGAATATATTGTGCATAAACTCAGTGCAGCAGGAAAATGTTTTTCTTAGATTGTAAACCCTGTGGGGCAGGAACCCTCTCTATTTTCAACAGTTGTAACGTGCTAGGTACATTGCTGGCACCATATAAATACTTACTACTACTAATAATAATAAAAATGCCGCAGTGTAAACACTACAAATATACTTGTATTTCATGTGATTGTATATTGTCTTATACTGTTGCACTTCCTTGTGATAGCTCCTTTGAATTTTGTCCCTCTTCCTGTGTGATTTGATGCTTGAGAAAGTTGAACTCTGAATGTTTAAATTGGTTGGTTGAGATATTTGGGTGGGCTCAAAGTGGAAAAAATCACAGACAAAATATAGAAGCTTTCCCAAAGAATTTATTTGGTGACAGTTGTTTAGTGACTAAGGACACTTTAAAAATACTTTCTAATTTTGCACACAGCCTTGTGTGGTTTTAGTGTTTTTGAAGGAGGAAATAAGGTGCATTAGCCACTTTTAATTTTGCTTTTGCCCAGTCTACTTCGCTTTTGGGATCTTAAGGATTTTTCCATGTATTTTTTCCTCTTGTTCACTGGTCTGGGAAGCTTTCAGCTTGTAGGAAGAACTGAACATGCTATATCAGACGTGGGGAATCTTTTCCCTTCCAGGGACCAATTGCAGCATCCATTTATGGTGTGCATTTTAGAATTCCACATAATCCTGTTGGGTTTTCCTGCATTTTGGCATCTGTGTTTTGAATGCCATATGGTGGCTGTTGCATGTCCTCTCCTAAACTCTGCATTCCTCTTCACCCTCTGTAAAACTCTATGCAGCATTTATGGTGTGCCATTTAGGATTTCACATAATCCTGTTGCGTTTTGCAGCATTTTCCATGCATTTTAGTTGTGGCCTATACTGCCTGTGTATTTCAGATATTGTAATGTTTGCTTGAATTACACCTTAAGTAAGGTACTAGAAATTTCTGTAATCTGGGCTAGTTACGATATTTCAGTTTTCTCTGCTATAGTACTCCTGCCATTGAACACATTGCCTGCTGGTGGTTATAGGAGAAACAGGTCCCTGCCCAGTGGGCTTACAATCTAACTAGGACAAGAGTGAGGGGAGCACGGGGAGACACATACACACAAAACACACTCCCATTGTTTACAGATGGGGAACTGAGACTGTAAAATTCCATATTCATTTCAAAATTCTGGTTGGCCCCACCCACTGCTGGCTTGGCCCTACCTACTGCTGATCCCACCCACTGCCCCACCAGTCTTAGAACCCACCAGCTGCCACTCGGGTAATGGGAGGGGGCAGGACTGGAAGTTATTCAAAGGATCCAGAGGAGGTGAGCAAATCCCAGAGAAGAGATGGGAGGACAAGAGGAAAGAAGAGAGAGACAGGCAGACCAGGCACTTACAGCAGGTTCTGAGAACCAGGGGATAGCTACAGGCTGTGGGAAGCAGTAAGGAGAGTATTAGCTCAGTGATACCAGGTGCCAATGGCACCATGGCTCCATACAGTTAGCAGAACAGCCCAATTGACCCCCAAGCAGCCAGCACCCATTTGTGTTGCCCTTGGACTAACACCCTCAGCACTGGGTTCACCAAAATGAAGGAGAGGATGTTAAAAGTACCTGGAGAGGAGCACACAGCCAAAGCTCATGAGCTAATCAAATCCAAACTGGCTTCCCTCCGGTCCATTGGGAAACAGCATGCTGGGCCCTCCTCTCCCTGCTCAGGACAAGCCAGCTATTAGGTAGCTGCTGCACATTTGAGCGGCTACCCAATAGATGGTACATCTGTTCAGCGGGAATTTGCCAGCAGAGGTTTAATTTTCCCCTCTCTCTGGCACAACATCTATTAGCACCTTTTCCTGCAAATTCAATGGTAGCTGGATTAGGCCAGATATGTCTAATCAGTCCTGTGATTGCCTTAATGAAGGAATCTTCAACACAATGGTTAACACAGATTAAAAGGTGCAATGTTTGCATGCACTAGTCAAGATGTGTGTGTTTTATGCATAAAAAATGTGTTGTAGGCTAGTCCCCCTGTATTAGCTGAGAACCCTATCCCCGGCACACATGTTATCTAACACATTTAAACAGGAGGTAGTCTAGCTACATGACTGTTGAACACATTAGCTAACACATCTTGGTTAAAGCATGTTAAAAGTCATACCTATGTGTGTGAACCTACTGTGCAGATGAGCCCCAAGAGATTTGTACCAGACTGGAAAAGCAATGGTCCACCCTGTCTAAACTTTGCAAAGAATTCAGGTTGCTCATAGACTTTTCCAAATCTAATGTTTCTGAAGCTGTTGCATAAGCTGCAGCAATGTAAACATTGTGATGTGCCTGCATTCTGGGATGGCATCTTCTTTTCATGAGAGCCAGCTGTTACTCCTGCCATCCCTGTGCTACCCTTTCTAATGGCCTTTCAAGAGGGATGGATAAAAGGGGAGAGCTTCACAGACAGATGCTAAAACACAAGGTGATAACTTTCACTCTTTCAACTCATCATCAAACAGTATGCATAATTAGTCCCTATGTTCTGGGGGGGGCTGGGGGTGTCACTAATTAGTATGTAGAGTGTTTGTTTAAGGAATCCCTCCGTCTTGTCTTTTAACTGTAAAGGACTTTTAACTGCTTTTGACTTGATAAACTGTGACCAAATGTTGCCTATGAGTTTAGCCTACCAGACTTGTTGGTAGGATTTGTGGGGAATCTTACCTTCTGCTCTTTGTATCCTGTCTGGAATTCTCCCACAAGTATAATCTAATGAGATTGTCAAGGGGTTTGACAGCACAACTCATCTTTCTATAGTGTACTATATGTACAACCCAACCTCCATGGCATTCCTCATGTAGTTATTTTACAGGCAGCTGGCTGTATTTTCTTTTTCAAAAACATTAAAAATGAGCTGTATCTACCACACTCACCTAAAAGACAAGCTATTCTGAGCAATGGAAATAGGTTAGGTCATTTTCTGTTTAAATTTCTATGGGGCTTATATAAAAACAGGGCTTAAAAAACCCACTTGCCTGCATTCCTCTGGGGAGTATTCCTTTTGAGATGGCGAATCCATTTTTATACCCATGAGTTTCCTGACCTACTGTAATTCCCAGGCTGGTGAGTAATCTTTTATGTGTGGATAGTGAATTATTGATCTGTTCTTAAAGTCCTGTATATTAATGAGAAAACATTCTAAACAGTCACCTTGCAAGGAAGCACTAGACATGGGGTTGTAAAAATGCCAGATGGGTTTGGTTGCCTCCCTTTTTTAAGTGACATGATCTTGGGAAGGGCTGTGCCCCCTCTCCCCCCATCTTTGGACTGCTACTCTCCTGACTAGACCAATTTTTCTTTAAAAAATCCCTTTATGAATTTAACCGGGGGGCACCTCTAGGGAAAATTCTGGCTCTAATGAAATTGGTGACAAAACTCCCTTTGACTTTAGTGCAGCTGCTTTTTATTTTTAAAATCCCTATGGATGGTGATGTTTAGTGAGAGCTTGATCAGACCCTACAGAAACGACTTGACACACAATCTACCAACCGCTTACTCAGGTGTAGTCCCATTGCAGCCCACAGGGAACTGGATAGGAGCAGCCTAAGTTTGTAAGATAAAACGTTTGAAAGAAAGTGAATGTCCTTGATGGAGCATCGTTAGGGAGTTAAATTATTCCCTTCATTGCTTGGCCAAGCAGCTGCACCACAGTAAAAGGAGAATTTAGCTTCTCTCCTTATGCCAAAGAAACCATCTCAGAGGATTATGCAAAGTGTCAGAACTGCTTGCACGAACCAGTGGCAAAAGACAAGACATTTCTTTGGCGTTTCATTTTTATTAATAAGATGTTAATTGTTTTTAATTGCATAACAAAAGAAAGTTATATAATTAATATACACTAAAAAAAAAAGCCCAAGAGAAGATATTCTATACAATAATTTAGACATATTAAATAAATAAAAAATAATAGCAGCCTTTTACAATGCAGGCTACGTAAAGGTTTACTTCTGCTTGAAGTACCCTGTTCTTTAGTACACCTACAGGAACAGATTTGCTCCAAAAGTGTTTTAAAGAGGCATATCTATAAGATACATATAAGAGTGTCTAAGATTAGAAGGAAGTTTTTTTTAAACACATTTTACCATGGTCTCCACATATCTAATGACCCTATACCAGGGTTACTGTGTGCAAAGCTGGGTTGCAGGATCTGGCTGGAAGGTGACCGGTCAGGCTGACTACAACATGAAGGAGGCTCTGGCTGCAGTGAATTTTTCAAAACCTGCTTGTTTTCTGCAGGGTAGAGCTGGTCCTGAGATGGACTTGAGCCCAGTGTATTCCCCTTATCACAGACAGGGGATTTCTGTGCTGTAGATGCCTGGTTAGCCGGGCTTGATGACCTTAGAGCTGCTTTGCAGGTTTTCTTGCTGGATCTAGGCAAGGATTTCAGAAGGTGATTTAGTAACCGTGCCCCAAGGGTCTTGTCCATCCACTCACAGGTCAGGAGAAGATTGTGAACCTCATGCATACATTGGATATAGCCGGTGCTGTACCTCTGCTGGGCTTCCAGACCAACTTTGCAATCTGCTGAATCAGAATGGGAGACAAGTGAGTTAGTTATGAGAACTAGGTTAACATCATCTTACCTACAAACGTCAACAGGTTTATTAAGCATTGACCTTTTATGGGAAGGGTTTATACAGCACAAGGCACAATGGTGCCAACTCCAGCTGTAGCATTTTGATACTAATACAATATAATGTTTGTTATTGATATGGTGTTCTTGAATGGTGTATTTATTTGGCAAAATAGCTTTCGCCATAGCCATTTAAAACAATTTACAAATAAATAAAATAAAATACGAATAAAACACAAAAGACAGAATATCCAATATACAAAAGGGGGTCATAGCTTCCAACAAGGGGAGCCACCATAATCCACCACATTAAATAAAATGGCAATAGCCAGTCAACAATCATATTCATAGACAAATTATATCATTCACACATTGAACAACAACAACGCTTTACCCCTATGTTATTGATATTATTTTAATGTGACTCAACAGAAAATGGTATCCTTGTTTAATTTTAAAATGCCTTTATTGGATTCCATAGTTAAGTTTCTTTTGATTTCTAGAAGATGGCTGAAAAATCCAGCAGAAAAACTACAACTCTCTATTAAATTTTATTAAATTCTATAAGCAGGGACCTGTCTTGGAGAAAACACAGTGAATAATACGGGTCCCTCTCCATAGATTTTTAGGTACATTTCTAGTGAGCACAATTAATTTCATCCCTCTTCAAGTCTTTGGGGACTTTTACATTATGTTTGAAAAATGCTAACTGATAAGTTTGTTACAAATTGAATCAGTAAATTAGGGTGCATTTTGGCTAGACAATGTAATCTCATTGCCAGTACAACTAATGCTCAAAAGCTAAGGCAAAAGTAAAGAGGCTAATGTTGGAGGAAAACTATTCAACCTATATGCAGGAAAGCATTGGCTTTAGATCTCCCTCTAGTGTCAAACAGTAAAAACTGTAAGAAGTCTAGGTTTGGCAGTTTGTGTAAGAAGACATCAAGATTAAAAGAGACATTGCAAAAAGAAGGCTTTCTTGGGTGAATATAATTACAAGTCGGCCCTCATCAAGGGCTACGCACAGATTCCACATCTTAAAGTTATAATGATTTTATAGGTTTCAATACATCAAGGCACTCACCCAGGATGTTGTTGTTTTGGATGTTCTGGAGATGTTTTACAGTCATTTCAAGGATGTCAGCTTTTTCAAGTTTGGATTGCTGTGGAAAAATAAAATAGTGAAGTGGTCAGGGAATTACCTGATGGAGCTTTGATGTGAAATTTGAGATGCCACAGGATCTTTTCCTTTTTAAAAAAGTGGTGAGGATGGAATCATATAAAAATCTACACTTACATCAAGACAAAAAGCACCGACAACTGTTTCCTTCAGCTGATCCAAACAGTTGTTAATCCTCTCCCTTCGTTTTCGTTCAATCAGTGGTTTTCTTAACTGAAAGGAAGATAGTAAGATGAGAACGTTTGGCTGAACTCCTACTCACTTCAGTGGCAAAATATGCAAGTTTAAACCCACATTTTTGTATGTGGGCAGAAAAATAACTGAAGGGAGATGGAATGTGAAGTAGGTGAGATTGCATGTTCTGTGATCCTATTAAAATGCACTGCAATTTTAGCATCCTCTCTTATATTGATTTTCCTTTCACTTAACCCAGTGTAAATTAGGAGTAAGGCTACTCCTAAATCAATAAAGACAAGAGGTCTCCAAATAAAATATATTGGGCCTTTATGCTAAATATTGTGTAGAAAACGACCTACCTTTCTTTCCTCTTTGGTGTTGGACGGTTTCTGCACATTGGTGGCCCTTGCTGTGGCAGTCATTGTAATCCAGCTTGTCTGCCCCAAATCGTTGGGCGGGGGGAGCCCTCTGGCAGGAGGATGCTCCCCTTTCCGATGGGCTCTTTGCTTCTCTGCCTCTGCCCTCTCTGCCTGTATTTATAGTCAGGCATTAGCATGTGAATGAGAGCATTCCTTGGCTGGACCCCTTTTCCCACACGAGGGGTCGAGACTACAGGCTTGTGGCCATCAATCAAGGCTGACAGGTCACTACTTCTTTTCAATGGGCAGCTTGCTCCCCTCCCCAATAGCGACAGATGTCCAGCCTACAAAGCTTTGCTTGGCAGAGATCTTTTGTTAAGAAGAGGAGACAAAATGGGAGTGCTCAGAGGAGGTCACATGGCTCCTTGCTCAATTTGCACAGATTCCCAGGGAGGAACAATGGGCTGGAACCAGTTGAGTTACATCTGGAGATATTATTTGTTTCTGTGCTGTTTTTTAAAAAAAAAAAACTATTTTCATAAACTGATGCCATTTTTATCTGTCTGTAAAAGATAAAGCCCTCCTCCTGCTTTAAACCCTAATGGGGTCTTTCCATAAAGTATATTACCCCTTTTTTCTTCTTCTTCTTCTTCAATTTTTAACACACACACACAACACCCCACTTATTATATGTAAGGATTTTAAAAAAAAAGTATAGTTTCCAAATACAGAAATGTAACTGAAAAATGAATAACAAGAAATTATTGCAATGATGCTTTAAGACCAATTCCCCCTCCATCCCTTGTCACAAACAGTCACAATTTTGCCACTCCACACTCCTTCCAGCATGACATACTTTATGGATAGTCCCATCAGGGTTTCACACTAAGAAATCTGACCCTGCATTTATATCCTTTACAAACAAGATAGCATGGCGTGATCATTTTCAATTCTCCAGATACTAGACGCCTAAGAAAGCTTTGCATTTGCATTTGCAACAGTGACCTATGGGAACATAGAATCATCTGGTACTTTTTAGTAGGGATTAAAGCAATAGGGTACCATAGACATAGGATGGAAATTTGTTTTCTACATCATTTTTTCTAGAATTTATAGGCTTTCATAGAAAATAATAAACTTCCTCTTGCTTTTTAAACAGCTCCAGGATTTTAATGGGGAATGGCATTTTTGCTATAGGACTTTCTGCTGCATTTCTACGGAACTCTACTGATTTTATTCAGGTCTGCAATTAGGACACTGACACAGGACAGACTACACAAGCAGAGAATGATAATTCTGTATCCTTCATTACAAGGGTTTCCACATAGGACAACATATTTTTCTGAACATGATGTCATATCCTTCTCTGAAAATACATAGCAATCTAGAGAGCGTATGGTTGCTGTGTTGGTCCTAAATGTAAGTGATGGATATGAGGTAGTTTAAATTATATCTTTTATTGGATCAACTTCTGTTGGTGAGAATATGCAGACTTTCAGGCCACTTAGGATCCTTCCTCAGGCTATGCTTCATGCCTGAGGAAAGGCCCTATGGGGTTCCAAAGCATGCACTTTCTCACCAACAGTTGTCCAATAAAACATATTATGTAAACCACTTCATCCCCATCTCAAAATACATAGGCATGTAGGTGTTTCTATAAAGTACATTTTGGTAGCACTGTTTATAGACATGCTGTCGGTCTGTGTGTGTCTGTTGGAGGTGTAATTAACACTAGCGTATTTTATACTACAAGTGGAGGCTCTAAGCCAATCAAAACACAGAGATGTGGTCAGATGATTTCTCAATGAAAGGAGGACTGTGCCAGTTCAGAGGGAATGAAAGGCATTGTTAGGCATTGTCTCTACTGTATGAGACAGAGCACAGGACAGAGCAGTGCATTGAACAGCATTTTTTCATAGCATACTGGGATGACTCAGTGAGATCTGCAGCCAGGATAAACTGTGCAAGTTAACCAAAATAAATGGAAAAACAAAAGGCTATTATACCACCCATAAGATAGGCCTTTCTAGAGGAGGTGTGTACTGTACACAGCAACAGCAAGGTTCAGTCCTGGCTGCAGTTTTTATAATGTGGCTGGTGCTGAACAGTCATGATTAGAAATGTGTGCTATCCCAAGAGGCTTATAATCTAGGATAGACAAGGGTAAAGGGAACATGGAGAAACAGGGATACATACATTCCCATTTTACAGATGTGGAACTGAGGTTGTGAGATAGTGGGGCTGATCCCAAGCCCCACAAAATCAGATCCCATGCACAGCCACACACAAATCGCGTGGATCTCTATTGCTGCCACATTGTGCCACGTGGAAACCACATGCATGGATGCGGAATCAGAAGGGTTTGGGATCGGCCCCACTGACTGGCCCAAAGTCACTCATTGGTTGCAATCCCAAACCTCCTTCACACGGGTCCCACATGGCACAATGTCCCCGCAATGGGGGTGTGTGCGATTTGCACGCATGTGGGGCATGGGATCTGGCCCAGTGAATTTATGGTTAAGATGGAATCTGAACCTTGGTCTCCCAGGTCCAAGTCCAACACTGAGAACTACACTGGCTTTCAGGGCACTTTCCCACATTACTAAATGTGCACTGTTTGCCTCCACGAGAAACTATGAGAGGTAAATACTGCGTGGGTTTTGTCATGCGGGAAAGTAAAGCCGCGTGGATTTGGTGCTGATCATGTGGAGGATGCGGAGCTTGATTTTCCAGCTCTGGATCCTCTGCATGATCGGCACCAAAGCCATCCAGCTTTGCTTTCCCATGTGACAAAAGCCGCGCAGCATTTACCTCTTGCAGTTTCTCGCGGAGGCAAACAATACGCATTTAGTAATGTGGGAAAGTGCCCTCAGTTTTGTAATATATTCAAACCCCATAAAATGCCCCGTGTGCTCTTCTTAGGAGAGGTTTGGGCAGCTATGTAGAGAAGATGCAAGTATCTGCACTCACAGGGTTACATTGCAGAACTGCCCAGGGTAGGAAAGAACAAGGGACTCGTGCAAAAAAGCTCCCAACACCCACTTCCCCCTGCAATATCCCCTGCTGGAGCCCAGCAGGAAGTGAGAACTAGCATACAGTTTGGCCCGTCATACCCCTCTTACCTGAATGGGAGGAAAGGGGAACTGGGCGCTTGGAAGTTTTGAGTAAAGGAGGGTGATGGGCTGTTTCTTTTCTTGCCACTGTCCCTACCCGGATTTTCTTTCAAGGTGATTCTTGAGCCATATCTCCCTCCACTTCAGAGCTGACATCCAGTATGTCACTAGCCTCATGGTCCCATTCAGTGTCTTTGCTTTGGCACCATTAAACATCAGGGTGGCTCAGAGCATGCTCTGCTTCTCTTCCAATGAGGGCCAGCTTTACACAGGTGTGACCAGACCTGTGTCCCTGTCCCCTCATTTTCAGAGGCCTCTGAACAGGAAATCTCCTCCACCGTAGCATCCCACAGGTCACCACTGCTCCTGAGGCAGGAACATCCTGCCCTTCAGAAGTGATAATGGTGGCAGCAGGGTTCTTGGGCCCTCTTAGGTAAGCCCTGCCCACCCCCGCCACGCCTCAGCCACGGTAACTTCCCCGACTCCAGGGGTGGCACTACCATAAAGGCAATGCAGGTGACTACCTGGGGTGGCAAGTTGAAGGGGGTGGCAAAAACCACAGGGACAGGATGGGGGGTGGGAGAGGTGGGAGGCAAAAATCCTTGCACCATTCCTGCCTGAGTCTCACCCCCCACCCCACCAAAGCCCTGCCCACAAGTTGTACAGTCAGCCCTGCTTCCAGTATCATTCTCCTGACATGGAATGAAACACCCAGGCTACTCCCAACCCATGCCTGCTCTTGGCTTGATTTTTTTTTTCCTAATCCTAAATGTGTTTCAAATTGCTGACCATACATCCTTGGTTCTCTTGCATGTGGGTTCCCTACTCCTGCTCTCGCATCTGCTTTAATTTCCTTCCCTTTTCTTCGCCTCATGGCTCACCAGGCAAGGGTCAGAGCCAGTGCAGAGACTTTTTGTATGACTGGGCAGGGCCTCCCACAAACCTCATGAAACGTATTGGGTTTGGGGGTGGAGCCTTTTAATGATCATCACAGAGCTTTCCTCCCAAGAGCTTCCTCCTACAGATTTCTCTTTAGGAATTCAGTCACTTAGCCTTGTGAGCTCAGCTCAGCCAGTGTGCTATGAAGCCACTGGTGAAAACATATCAAATGGCTGGGATGAGCAGCAGACAGGATGTGCAAGTCCTGAAGCTGCTTCAAAAAGTTATGGGTAGGACATTAACAGCAGAGATGGAATAGTGTTACTGTTTCCTGATTTGGTATAAACAAAACTTTGGACATGAATAAGGGTGCAAATTGCATCCTTGTTATGTGAAAGGAAGGTTGATGGGGTTTCAACAGAAGACAGGACAAGAAGGAATGGGTTTAAATTGTAGTGAGGTTGATTTCAGTTAAATACTAGGGAAATCTTCCTAACTGCAACATCAGTTGAGCAACGGAACAAGCTGCCAAGGGAGGTTGTGGAATCTCCTTCATTGGACGTTTTCAAGAACTGTCTGGACAAGCACATATCAAAGATGTGCTAGATATAGGGGAGAGGTCCCCAAACCTTTTACTTGTGTGGCCCCAGTCTCAGACTTACATAGGATCATGTGACGCTGGAAGAGACAGCAGCAAAAGCATGAAGGATATAGCAAATATCAGTTGATATAATTGTCCTGTCCGTAGAGTGCGTGACCGCATCTCAAGGTCCTGGCCCATAACTTGTGGGCCTCAGGGAGATCCCCTATGCCAGAGGAGTTTACTCTAGATAACACTTGAAGTCATGTCCAATCACACAATTATATGATTTGCAAAAGGCATTTAAGCATGTAATACAGGGGTGGCCGGGAGGTAGATTGTCATTTACTGGTGGTTCACAAGCTAGTTGCCATCAGATTACAGTGGGTGTCATTAAACACAACATGGATTGGGTGCTTAAGATGTTTGCCACATGACTGGTGTTGTGTCTAAGCACCGTCACTATTTTTGGCTACAGGTCTGCCCCCCATTAGCCTCTCATTAACTCCTCGTTGGTTGCACAGATGTCTTGGGTGTGACAGTTGAGTGTTTTCCCTCTCCATGTGGCTAACGTTGGGTGAAAACAGACATAATGCTAACTCCACTTTAACACCGTTTTACCATTTCTTATGCATGTTGCAGGGCTGTATTGGTGTCCTATGCTGCCCTGTGGAGGGGCGGGATATAAATTTTAAATAAAAATAAAGAAAGAAAGAAAGAAAGAAAGAAAGAAGCCCAGTGTGCTGAGGGAGGCCAGCCTCTTACAGATTGCCTCTGGGGAACAGAGCAGGATCAGAGCCCAAAGGAGCATCTCTGGGAGGAGAAATGTTAGGAAAGCCCCTCAACTGCAGCAGGGAAGGGGAGTGCTCCTCTCCACTCCTGAGACCAGTTGCTGAAGGGAGGCAGCATGAAGAGCCTGAAGCACCAAAGCCAGTGGGAGGGGTCCTGGTCGATCACCTAAGGTTGATGCCTGGATCAAGTCGATCGCATGCACCATAAATCTCTGGCCACCCTTGGTCTAAAGGAAGTCGACGGGGTCCATATAGGCACCTATCAGACATAGGATAGCTTTAGTTTGAACTGTTTCTCTGTGTAATCTAAAAAGAAATTTCAGCTATGATAAGCGGAAGGCACATCTGAAGAGACGTGGTTTCAAACCATTTTGTAGGACAGCTACACAAAAGATTAACCAGGGACACTGTGCAAAGATAAAACATGAGTAAGCATGTATTCATGCATACCCCCACTTGGTTATAGACTAAAGCCATGATCTACAACCACTTACTCTAGAGTAGCCCCACTGAAGGCCATAAGGACCTTAACGGGGCTACTCTAGACCAATTGGTCTGTGGATCATGGCCGAAGCTGGGGTTCCCAGAACTGCTTGGTATTGGTCCAACTCTCAGTGGCAGTCATACAAATGAAGGTCTTTAAACATGGAAATGGATTTACCTGTGTACATTTCAAATGCAATAAAGGAGACACTGAAAATGTCGTCTTGCAAGCTATTGGAATGTTTCAGGCCAAAACAATGCATCATTCAATTTTTCTGATGTCAGCACTGTTCTATCAGAGGGGTATTTGGGCTAGTATTTTATGTGGTATGCTCTTCGGGTAGATATTTGGATTGCTATTTTTAAATATGATAATTTCATCTATCAATTGCGCTCTAGCTTTTGTCTTGTGATTCCTGTATGATTGTTCAAGGAAAGCTTCTTTGATTAGATAGCATCGCCATCTAGACTAACTGAAAAGAGGATCAGCTTTAGCTGGAAACAATTCCATTATACTTTACATTCAGGGATAAAGCTTTTATTTGGGGACCGAGGGGCTGTGGAGTTGACTCTCATTCAGGGAAAGTGACATCTGTGCTAGGGATTGTACAGGAAATATGGAAGTGAATGCAGCAGCTGATGTATCATTAAATGAAACATTTTGTGATTTGCTGCTTTCTTACTTACATTGCACGCTGCCAGATTTCACTGAAAAGGTAGATTCTCCTTACCAAACAAAGCCTTGCTTTCCTCCTCCAAAAGCAAAGGGTCAGTGCTGCTTTTATTTCCTCCTTTGCTATTTATCTACATTTAACACTCTTTAGAAAGCAAACAACGTTTAACATCTGTTCCTGCACTTTTTAAGACAGAAAGGGCCTTGAAAAATAGGGGGGGGGGGGAGAGGAGGGGGAATCTGGCAGATGTTGGCAGATTCCCTCCAAGGCAGATGTCGACTTGCTCTGAAAAAAGTTTCTTTAAGAATTCATGGCCACAGCCCCTCTTTGACTTGGGCCACGCGACTGACCAGCGAATGAAGGAACGTGGGAAAATTCTATAGAACAAAAGAGCTTATTCAAACAAACCTAATAGCTGTGAACAATCTAATAACCAGCAGAGAAATGGACAGCAAGCCCACAAGTGATGCAAGGGAGAAAGATTTAACCCTTTCTCTATTTTACAGTGATATTATGAGGGCCTCATCCAAAGCCCGCTGAGACCAGTGACAAGACTTCAATGGATCACACCCTAACTAGGTACCGTGGATTGATTTTCACCTATTACTATGTTGTATGTGAGATATGTTAACTTCTCCATAACCAGATCCAAGCATCTATGGATGATTTCAGATGTTACGGGCGGGCGGTTCACCACAGTGAATTCCCAGTGGGGGTGAACAAAACAACCACCCCTCGGGGTGAAGAAAAGCCCCAAACAGACGTGACAGGACCGGGACCATGACCGGGAATCGGGCTGACAGATCACGGATCGGGGAAGCGCAACAGACGTGACGCCGATCCCCAGCCATGGCCAAAACTCCCAGAAGCCACCGGGCAGGGGCGGGACACAGACATGGCCGCCTGAGGGCAAACGAAGCCAAAAGGCACAAAAGGGGAATACCCACACAAGGGAAATGGGAAGGGAGGGGGGAGAGGGAGTAGAGGCTGACAGGTACCACACACAGCAGGCACACAGACAGCGGAGGCACAGCGGAACACACAGCACGACCACACGCCCGGGCACACACACACACACACACACACACACACACACACACAC
>QEPC01001708.1:418257-450371 GCA_003113815.1 Sphenodon punctatus | reverse complement strand
CCACCCCTCAGGCAGCCGGATCCCCACCCCTAGAGCAGCCAGACAGGGAGAGGGAGCACCATTAGGAGGGTTGGGGAGAGTGGAAGGGCAAAGGCCCAGTAAGGCCAGCGTCCAGATGCATCCATCCTTCTGCTCCCTTCCCCAGAGCTCAGTCTGTCAGTGCTTGGGGTATGGCTGGGATCCCAGTATTCGAGCTCACACGCAGAGGCTAAATTTGCTAAACTGATTTGGTTTTGAGCTGCTTGTCAAACCTCAGGTTTAGTCCAGCAGCCTCTTAGACAGGCGCAGGACAGGGGTGGGGAACCTCAGGTCAGGGGGCCAAATGCGGCCCAGGACAAATTGCTTTTTTATGTGGCCCCTTTCCAGTTCCTGGATCTGGTCCTTGGATGGAGTTCCTAACTCCAGCCACTGAAAAACTGAATACTGGGCAAGGGAACAGAGATGAGGGCATACACACAAGGATAGAGGAGAAACAGGTAAAAGCTGGATGTACATGGATCCTAGTAGTTTTTTCACCCACTCCCCAAAATTCCACTCTAGCTACAGAACACATCACCCTAACCCCAGTGTTTCAGAATCCAGTGCACCTTGGCACCGCAGCAGTGAAAAAAACTACATCCAAGGCATAGATCCTCATTGATCCAAGTGTTCTTTTTTTCACCGGATCCCAAAATTCCACCCTCCAGCTAGAGAAAACATCACCCTACATGACTGAACCCAAACATTCAGGAATCCGGCATATCTTTGCTCATGGATCCAAGTGATTTCCTCCCCCGCCAATCCCACAAATCCCGCCATCCAGTTACAGAAGGCATCACCCAACGTGGGATGATCCCAAGCTTTCCAGAATCCAATGCACCTTGGCACTACAGAGTCAGAAAAACCACATCCGAGGCATGGGTCCTTATGGATTGAAGTGATTATTTATTTATTTTTAACCTGATCCTCAAAATTCCATTCTCAACTACACAAGACATCATCTTGCATGAAATGAACCCATCAGCCAGAATCTGGCGCAGCTTGGCATCAAATTGGTGAAGAAATCCACATCCAATGCATGGATTCTCATGGATCCAAGTGATTTTTTTCACTGGATCCCAAAAATGCCACCTTCCAACTAAAAAACACATCCTTATGGAATGAACCCCAACATTCCAAAATCTGGTGCACCTAGGTACCACAGAAACAGAAAACCCAAATCCAAGACTTGGATCCTTATGGATATAAGTAATTTTATCACCTGATCCCAAAACATCTACCATCCAATTACAGAAGGCATCACCCTGTATGGAATGAACCCCCAAATTCCAGGCTATAGTGTACCTGGGTGCCACAGCGGTGAAAAAAACCACATCCAAGGCATAGATCCTATTGGATCCAAGTGATTTTTTTCACTCCCCAAAATTCCACCCTCCATCTACATAATTTTTATGCATCATCCCCCATGGAATGAACCTAAAGATTCCAGAATTTGGTACACATCACTGCTTTAGTCGCCAAAGCCCCCCGTGTCCAAGGCATGGATACTCATGGATCCTACTGGTTTGTTCATCCAAGTTGTTAAATTCCACTGTCCACTCAAAGATCACATCCTCCTGCACTGAAAGCACTCAAAAAGTTCCAGAATCTGGCACACCCCAATAATGCAGCATTGGAACTTCCAGATGTTTGGCATGGATCCTACTGTTTTTTAACCAATCCCCCAAATTCCACAGACTCAAATAATAGATTTCCCATCACACTGAAGAGACACTAATATTCTGAAATCTAATGCACAGCAGCGGCGCAGCATTGAAGAAAAACAGATTTTATGCATTGGATCCTTATGGATCCTGGCATTATTTCACCCAATCCATCACTCCACTGACCACCCTAATCACATCCCCGACACTGAATGCACCCTAAAATTCCAAAATCGGATGCACACAAGCAATACAACATTGGGCAGGGAGAGGGGAGGACGGGGGGGTGGGAGGGGGGCAGATTTGAGGCCTATATCATCAAGGGTCTCAGAGTTTTTCTCCTAATCTGTCAGATTCTGTTTTCCTCTAATTGGCATGTAGGTAAAAAAATACTGATGGTGCAAGAGTTGGGTATGATATGAAGGAAACTCAGTTCTTCATCCAGGACATACAGAGCTTGCCCCCTTGTGGGCTAATGTCAATACTGAGTATTTCTAAAGGAAAACTACTACTGTCTTTGCTTACACAGGAAATTACCTTGTAAAAATAACTGTGTTGCTATCATTCATGCTGTCATTAAAGACATCCAGGAAACAGCTTTGTGATTGCTGCTTGTAATGGGTAAGGCCCCTTTAAAACACCGGGGCTCTTTTACACCTAGATTAAGGCCTAGATTTGCTTGCATCACAAATGCTATCCACACAATACCTTCGAACACCCCCTTCCCACCCAGGGGAAGGCAGCACTAAATGTACTCGATATTCCTTCCCCTGATGGGGAGTGTTATGTAAATGCACCCTAAAATATATGCCCAATCAAATTCCCTCAATGTAATTCTGTGCTCAGTTAAAGTCAGTTGAGTTTGTCCATGTTTCTTTGGTGTAAATGAAAAGCAGAATCTGGGCCGCTTAATCCTCTTTGTTCACACGAAGGTGGTAATTTATCCTGAAGTATTTGCATGGGGTACTGCAATATGGGGTAGTTCTATCCCTGGAATACAGGAGGAATTTACTCAGGATTATGTCGGCATAATCCCTGTTTAAACAACATGCATATTACCTCAGGGTAGCATGGAAATTGCCACTCGTTGTGTGAACATTTAGGTCATTATTCAGAGTTAAGCACAGGTAACGGGCTGGTGTAAAACAGAACCAGGCAGCAGTGCAATCCTCTGAACATACAGCACTGGTGCTAGCACTTAGGATGGGTACAAGCCCCACTGGATGGGATTTCAGCCATGCTAAGTGCTAGCACCAGCACTTTTAATGTTTCCACTTCCCTAGGTTTGAGCCATCATCTGCAGGCTAGGGAGGAAGCTCCAATTTCCTCTGGTTGTCTGGGGGTGCCTGGATAACCCAGATAGTCGAGAGCGAGAGAGGGTGTTTGCCATGTTGATCCCAAAAAGTAATAGATAGAGACAAAGTCATTCAGATGATACCTTTTATTAGAGCAGGTTGCTCCAGTAAAAGATATCTTCTGAACTATTAGTCTCCATGAATAACCTGGGGAAAAATTTTTCAGAGGCAGCAAAGGACAGGGTGAAAAGGCTCTCCTGTCCGCTTTCTGATGTGGCCCCACCCTCTTGCATTGTGTTGCAATGTCACTCACAAGTCTCCAAAAGAGATGTGGCCATGTGGGAAAAGGGGTGGGGAGAAAGGACTGTCCCAGCCTTTTCTGATGTGGCCAAGCCCCTTTTGGGTTCTGTGACAAAAGCAACCGTAAGCACTATTAGTATTCACCCACAGGATCTCACTCATCTGGCAAGTACCCTGTTGTGCCGGCTGCTCTGTCAAGAAGGCTGAAACTTCTGGTAGGCAAGCCACTTGCACAGAGCAGGAGAGCTACAGGCTGTGTGGAGTACTGGCAAGGTGAGACCCAGAGTCTCCAGATTGCTGTAAGCTGTGAACCCACAGCAGTGCACAACACAAGCTGCCAATCCCTTCTATGAGAGCTTGCAGGCAGCACTAGTAAATCTATGCAAACCAATCCTGTGATTGTCAACATGAGGTGTAAGAATTGCCTCCACAGCAAACTTCTGCCCTGCTGGTTTTCAATTATTCCTACCAGAAGTCCTCTCAAGGGAACAGACTCAAATGGTACAATTTCCCCCACCACAAAGAAATTAATGCATTTTACACCAGTGACAGATTTGATCCAAGAAGCATGCATCTAATGGATCTTTATTTATGCCTGCAACTGACCAACCTGTGCATGTAGCTAGTTGTGTCTTCACAGCTATGTTTTCACACACAGCTCTAAGCTGCTTACATTTAAGACAATCTGGTCCATCACAACTAACAACTGTGCCCTATCCCTGGCTAGTTGGTTTTGAGCTTATTGCTAAAGGCTTATGTTCATAAAAAAGAACTAATCTCCCTGGTGTATACTTACCTCTGATAATAATCCACTTTGTGAATGTTCACACTTGGTGTAGAGTAACTACTAATTACCCAGAGAGAGGCTTTCCAGTGAGTAGGGATGGGCAAACAGAATGCGGTTCGGATGTTCGGTCGTTCGGGTTCGATGGCTTGGTTCAGCTGAGTTCGGGTTGGCCGAACTTGCCCAAACAGTAAAAAATAGCACTATCAAAACCGAAACGAAACCGAACCCGAAACTTAACCGAAACCGAAACGTACTCTTTTTTTGCCCTGAAAGGATGTTTTTCCTGCCCCCGAACTCATCTGAACACAACTGAACTGTTTGGTCATTCGAGAGTTCGGTTTGGACGTTCAGTTAGGACATCCGAACAGACCAAGTTTGGTCCGAACTCCGAACATTCGAACCGCGTTTGCCCATCCCTACCAGTGAGTAAATGTTCATGTGAACAGTTCGGTGTTAAGGTTAAATGCCTTAACATGCCCCATAATTACTATTATTATTCTTCATATACCACCAGCAATATGCCTGGTGTTTAACAGTTGTGATAAGAGACGGGTCCCTGCCCGAAGGGGCTGATAGGCGAGAATGGACAAGGCAAGGGGCACATGGGGGAGACGGGGGTGTTTTTAAATGAGCAAGGCCGCTGGGATAGTGGTCTGAGGCTGCCAAGTAGCACAGCTGTGGAGCAGTCACTCCGGTGGAGAGAGTGGGGAGGGATTTTAACTAATGGACCGGTCTGCTGGGATGGGTGACTGCCCTAATTCATATGGGCATGGGATGCATGGGTGCCTGCTGCCATGCATTTTTTGGCTTGTCCCATGCGGCACACTCTGGATTTCTTGGCAGTGCCCCATGAGTGGCCATGAGTGGGTGTTGCGTGACTCATGGGAGCACATGTTCCCCCGCTCCACCTTCAGACAGGAGGCTGGATGAATGGGTCCTGGGTGGCCGTATGGGATAGCATCTTGTTTAAAAACACCCAGGGATACATTCATGAAGTTGAGAAGTTGCTGGTGCACACACTTGACTTAACTATAGGGGAAGAAGCAAGTTCTGGGGATAAACAATCACAAACAAGGAATTTATGGAAGTGAGAAGAAATGAGAGTCTGATGGAAGAGGTAAGTTTTTAGGAGCAGCAGCAGCTTATGACTTTACGTTGGCAGCACAGTCAGAGCAGGGACAAAGATAACATGCCTTGCTCGCTGCTTTGGTTTGATCAGATCCAGGAGCACACCTACCTTTCCTGCCTACCCCGCCTCCTTGCTGCACCTTAGTGCTGTTTATTAGGTTTGGCAGTCATGGCATATGGGTGAGTGCAACACGCACACTCAGCACTCACACCATGGTTACCATGCTGACTGAAAACATCCAGTAGGGATGTCAACCCACACCGATTTCGGGTGCGAATTGGTTACAATACAGTCCCCCCCCCCCAAAAAAAAATTAATTACAGGTATGGAGCTGTAATTAAATAATAATTTTAAAAAAAACCCCTAACTGATTTACCCCCACCGGCTTGTTTTTCCACCCAACCCAAACCCCTGGGGCCCTGGTATGGTACTTACTGGCCTTGGAGGCTTGATTGAAGGTTCGGGGGTGGGGGGTTCCTCTTGTATGGAGGAGGTCCGCGAACAGCGCCATTCATACATGCGCAGAACAGTTGCCCTTTTCTAAAATGGTGCTGACACTGCTGGTGCCATTTTGAAAAGAGGCTGTGCATGCGCAAGACGGCCCCAGGAGCCATTTTTCACATGCACACTGTGGAGCAAGGCCTTTTCCAGTGCACCGCAATGAGGGAGCCTGATGGGGGGCTCCTCCACACAGGAGGAGCCCCTGCAGACCTTCATTCAAGCCCACTGGACCTTCAGTCAAGCCTTCTGAGACTGGTAAGTACCACACCAGGGCCCCAGAGGGTGGTGGGTGGGAAACCTGAGTCTGTAACTGCGGATCTGACATTTGTGGACCGCTTTTATGGATTACTCCGTAATGGCCCCTTATGGGCCATTACAGATTAATTCGTACCCATAACTGACATCCCTAACATCAAGAGCTTCTGCAAGACACGGAACTGGGTGAGGGCAGCACTTTCCGAACTCTGGAGCAAAACAACTGCTGGTTGCTGCTGGGTCTTTTTTGCTGCTGTACCAAAGTTAGGGCTTTTGTATTATAATGTTGCCCATACGATGAGCTTTCACCAGAGGTACCCAGCTATTCCCCAGACGGCCCCCACCCTAGGCATAGTTAACTACTTGGACTAAAAGGAAAGGCAATAATAATAATTATTCCATGGAAGTAGCACTTTTAACATTAAAACATTAGCATGCCAATCACCCTGCAAGCCTCCTAAGGTGAAGTCACTTTTGAGAAATTCATGACTCAGCACATTGATACCTTGTAGATACCACTCTGTTTGGGGAGAGTGTGGTTACCATGTTGGTTCCAAGTGTGAGAGATAGCATCTTTTATTGGGACAATGTCTGTTGATGAGAGTATGCAGCTTTAGAGGCCGTCCTCAGGGATGGACAGCCTCTCATCAACAGAAGTTGATGAGCTGTACAAAAGGTCACCGTTTTGGGAAACCTAGGTGTTGTTTAACCATCTATATGAATTCCTCCCATCCTTGAAACTGAAGCTGCTGAGCATCAAGTAGTTGCACCAGTTTCAGGAATGGACTCCTGGTAAAAATAATTATAATGATACATTGATAGTGCAACTTTCATCCATTAGAATTCACTCCCAAGGCATTTCACCTCATGCATGTGTGTGAATCACACACTTATCTACCACACTCTGTCCTCAAGGTTGAGAAACAAGTGATGTTACTAGCATTGCTGAACAGTGGCCTAACTGGTTGCATGACAGGATTTCCTATTCAGACCTCCTTAGCCAGGAAGATAGATGCTGCAACATGTGAGCTAAGAAGAAATGAGGAGGATCCTTAGAACTGTGTCCGTATAGATAAATCAGCTGAAATCTTGACCCTGCTAAAGTCAAAGGCAAGATTCTCTGGTCACAATCCAAAAACAATTTCAGAACTCTGGAATAACTGGTTTATGGATCACAGTCTTTGGCCCTTTTTACACAGGTGGCACTCACGCATGAACATCCAGGTGTTCATGCGTGGGTGCCACCTGTGTAAATCCTGTGGTATGTGGTTGGGGTGGCTGGGTGCTGCGCACACGCATCTACACCCACCTGCACCCATCTCCCACGTACGGAGCAACCAGGAAAAACAGCAGTTGCTCCATGTGTGTTGATGGGTGGAAGTGGGTGTAGACGGGGGTGTGCCTGTCTACACCCTCCCCCCCCCCACACTGCACACAGACTGCAGTGCGCACTGACCCCCCACGCCGCAGTCCATGTAAAGATGACTGATTGCAGCATAAAGCGAGTTTAAAAGCCTATGCTGTTGCTGTGCAGGCAGCGAAGGAGTTCTTTGCTAACCTCATAGCATCTGCGAAGTCATGTCCAGCTGAGCTTTTCCAGGTAGTGCAGAGGCTGTTCAGCCCGGCCTCGCTGCACCTGGAACTGGAATCTTCCAGTGCTCGCTGTGACATGTTTGTTGACTTTTTCATGGATAAAATAGCTTGGATTCATCATGATTTCGACACTGCACTTGTAGCAGGGAGTGAGCTTGAGGTTATGAAAGCCCCTCCTGGTCCGATTTTGTGGGGTCAATTTCAGTGGGTGTCTTCCACTGATGCAGTTGTTGTACTTGGGGCAGTTAGAGCCACCTGTTATGCCCGTCCTGGCTGCTTAAGGCCTGCCAGGAGACTGTAGGGCCATTGCTGGCCGTGGTTGTCAATGCCTCCTTTACGGAGGGCAAAGTGCTTGGACCACCTCAAAGAGGCGGTGGTGCGACCTTTGCTCAAGAAACCATCTCTTGACATTGACTCCCCTGCCAGCTATTGGCCAGTCTCTAACCTTCCCCTTTTATCGGGTTAGCTTTCTGGATCCCTTGCAGTCCGGCTTTCGCCCTGGGTTTGGCACCAAGACTGTGCTTGTGGCGTTGGTCGACGACCTGCACCGTGAATTAGATCAGGGCATATTGTCTTTTTTGATCTTACTAGATCTGTTGACAGCTTTTGATACTGTTGACCACAAGATGTTGGTGGCTCGTCTGTGGGACTGTGCTGGGGTGGGAGGAGCTGTTCTTGAATGGTTCTGCTCATTCCTGGTCGGTAGAACTTGGTGGGTGGTCCTAGGGGAGTGTTCATCATTTCCCCGGGACCTTACGTGCGGAGTCCCACAGGGTTCTAGTCTGTCCCCTTTCCTGTTCAGCGTGTACATGCAGCCATTAGGTGAGGTCGTGAGAAGGTCTGGTGTACGCTGTCATCAGTATGCTGACAATACACAGCTTTATTTCTCTTTTTCCGCAGACTCAGACCTGGCAGTCTCGGTGCTTACCCGGTGTCTGGCAGTGGTGGGGGATTGGAAAAGGGCGATCTGTTTGAAATTGAATCCTGACAAGATGGAGGTGATGCTGGTGGGGAAGGCTGAGGGGGTGGCTCCTGTCATTGACGGGGTCTGCCCCCCTTTAGCCACCCAGGTTCATAGTCTGGGGGTGCGTCTCAATTCACAGTTCACCTGGATTCCCAGGTGGCGGCTGTGGTGGCGAGCGCCTTTCGCCAATTACATCTGGTACGTTGGCTATGGCCGTATGTCTCAGACTCCGACCTGACCACCATCATCCATGCATCCATCACTTCGAGATTGGACTACTCTAACACACTCTACGTGGGGCTACCTCTGGTGACAGTTCAGAGACTGCAGGTGGTGCAGAATGCGGCGGCCCGTCTTCTAATGAGGACAGGTTGTCGCAAGCACATTTCACCAGTGCTCCGTTCTCTGCACTGGCTGCCTATTGTCTTCCGGGCTCGATTCAAGGTGTTGGTAATTACCTTTAAAGCCCTAAACTGTCTGGGCCTTGCCTACCTGTGGGACTGCCTCATGCCCCGGGCCGTAGTACAACCCTTGCGGTCAGCCAGGGATGCCTGACTCGAAGTCCCCTGGGTTTCCCAGGTGGTGGTGATGGGGAGGGCGTTCTCGGTGGCCACACCCAGCCTGTGTAATTCCCTTCCGACGGAGGCCCGCTTGGCCCCAGACCTCCCCTCCTTTTGAAGACAATGTAAGACCTGGCTGTTCTGCCAGTCCTTTGGGAAGGGAGATGGGTAGGTGGGGGGAGGGGGGATTTGATTTTGACTTCCGCTCTTTTTAGTATTTTATGGTTTTAATAATGTTTTAGTTGGTATTTTGTATTGTTGGTTTTATTGTACAATTGTTGTATGCTGCCCCCAGCTGCTATTGTACAGGAGGGTGCGGGATAAAAAAAACCCTGAAATAAATAAATAATAAATATAAAGAGGGCCTCTGGCTTCATTGACACCATAATTTCACCAACAATGTATTTTAGCATCCTGGGCTAATCAGAAAGGCCAGGCAAGGTGATTGTGGAGCAGCTGGGGGCTCGTATGCTACACACTAACACAGATCAAATTTTTAATTCATGTTTTTTTACCTATAATAAAAGTGCACCTTATCAAAGTGAAATTTTATGCAGAAGATTTTTCAGTTTTGATGTTTTCCAATGAAAATCCTTCAAACTGAATATATTTCAGTTTTTTAAAAAGAATTCCTGTCTCCTTTCCCATTAACTTCTTTTATTTCCTTTGCTGTAGAAAAGTGAGACGTTCAAAACATCAGTTTAGTCAAATGTATTCACTTTACAAAAAATTGAAAATCTTAATTTTTTTTTATGAAACTTTTTTAGCATAGGCCCTTTTCACACAGACACGCTAACACTGATAAAATGGGTGTTATGTTTTATTATACACATTGCAGGGCACACCTGCAGCCCTGCAACATGTATAATAGAAATGTAACACCCATTTTATCAGTGTTAGAGTGTCTGTGTGAAAAGGGCCATATTTTGACTAGCTCTGCTGAGAGGAGGAGACTCTTTTATGATTAGGTGGGATAGATGGTCTAGGGAATACATATTTGTTTCCCACAGCATTTGTTTTTCCAAATGTATCAGCTTAAATGCTTTCTCATGTGTGTGTTGTGACCAAGTGTCATCTAGTAAGGAACTTCATGTGTCTCCCTATCTAATCTTTGTTGCTTGCTGCATATTGGGCACTGCATAATCCTTCAAGGTGGGGGGATAGCTCAAGTGGTAAGCGTGCATGCTGTGCATGTATAAGGGCCCAGGTTCAGTTCCTGGCATCTCCACCTCAGGATCCCTGGCAGCATGCCTGGGGGAGGCCTCTGCTGCAGGCTTGGAGGGGTCTCGAGCCAGATTTGGACCCAAATTTGAAACCCCTGCTGCTGTGTCAGGTTGTGACAATACTGCACTAAGATGCACCATTGGTCTGACTCAGTTAGGCAGTTTAGTTTAGTATTGGCATTAGGGCCATTCACTTCAATAGGACTCACCAGTGTTAGTTGCTGAAACTGGTGCTCTCATTGGAGGATCACACTGTCCAGGATAAATTATTAAAGGCACAAATGTCATCCAAGCACATAAGCCCCATGGAACATTAGGTGCCTATGTGCCATTTATGCTTTTGAAAACAGAGTTGGGATGAATATCCATTACAAATACACCAAATTTGTTGAATTCAGTATTTGTATCCATTTAAACTAAGTGGCTACAAAACAATATTTCCTGCTTCATTTACAGAAATGAATATGTGTTTTGATTATTTTGGGTTTGTGTTTTGATAACTTTGGTAACCTTGGCATTTCATAGATGTTATTTTCATATTTTGTCAACTTTGGTAACTTCTGTATTTGGTAGACACTGGGTGTTTTTATACACACATTTCTCCTGCATGTTTGCTATTACATGCTGAACTTTCTGTTTGTCTAAATCACTCACCCAGATCTTAAACATCTGGCTCTTTGAACTTCTGCACAAAACTTCTCACAGAACATTTGTGTGTAAAAGGTTCTCCTGGTAAACTGCTTTGCTCCAGGCAGCTGTGGTCACTTGGCTTCCATGGCAGCCCCTCACGTCCACAGCTGCGGCTACTTTAGGCTGCCTTAGGGCAATGTGTGTGAGATGAATGCATCCAGGAACTGCCTCAGGGCAGTGTGTGTGTGAGAGAAGAAAGCATCCAGAACTTACTTGTGGACTTGTAAACCCAGAAGACTGAAAGACCAGCACTTTAAGGTGTGTGTAAAAATGCCCATTATTTGCGAATTTTGTTTGCTTTGGCAGTACTATTTAGCACTACTGGCTGAGACCACTAAATGCCCAAGGGAACAAAACAAAGTGCCAAGATTAAGGAAACAAGGAAATTAAAAACATGAATATTACACATCTAATGAAAATGTATTTAATTTATTTAAATTTCTAATCTGCAGTTCCCTGAAGACTGGTAACAACATATATACACACATATATAACCCATAAAAGTATAAAATTCTCATTAACTCCCCAGGCCCTATGGTTGCCTGCTAAGTGCTTGGCCAAATAAATAGGTCTTACACTGGCTGCAGAAAATGTTCAAATTTGAGGGACTTCGGCAAACCTCTACAAAAAGGGGGATTCCAGAGCTGTGGAGCAACCACTGAGGATGCATCTCTGTGAGCCTTTACTATACGAACTTGGTGCAGTGAGGAAACTTGCAAGAGGGTGTCCCCAGTGGACTTTGGGGTCATGATGGAACATGTTGGAAGAGATGGTATTTTAAGTATGTAGGACCCAAGCCAATTGAACAAACATCCGAATAATCTTTGCCAATATGAAATGGCTTAGGCTGCATCCTCACCTGACGTTCCATACTTGTTTTGGCTTCTGGAATGAGTCCGGAAGCCAAAATAGGCACGGGGTTTGTCGAGTGTCAATTCCACCCCCACCCCCCATGGCTTTGCTGGTGATCATCCAGAAAATTGCAGTGGGGAAATCCAGTCTGTAATCTGGGGTGGGGGTGTTCACACCTGACAAACCCTACACGTTTTGTCTTCCAGATTTTTTCCTAGAGCCAAAACAAGTGCGTAACGTCAGGTGTGAATGCAGCTTTATTCTTTACAGCCCTAGTAAAAATATACCCTTTGGTTTTACTTTTAGATGAGACCTAAAAACTCGATGTTAGGTTGGAATATGTCTCTAGTTCATATCATAGGAGTTTTGCCACTTATTTTGATGGTGTCAGGATTTCACTGGATTGTCATCCATGCATGCAGGAGAGCATAAGAACATAATAAGTGCCATACTGGGTTAGACCAATGGGCCATCGTGCCCAGCATCCTGTGTCCAACAGTGGCCAATCTCGGTCGCTTGAGCACTGCACATCCTCACCTTCCCACTAGTTCTTGGTTTCTCAAGATTCTGTGTTTTTGATAACTGAGTATGAGCTGTCCTTTTACAAGGGTGTGGTTAAGATGTTGGGTAAACAATCTACTACATGGAACAAACACTTATCTTTTGTGGCTGTAAAGAAACTCTACCTCCACGCTTTGGGCACATGCCAACAATAGGTTTCTGTGTTTTTTCATATGTGCATGCTGATAGCACAACCTGATGTTTGGGGCCTCGCATGACAGATGCTTTGTATTGGGTCATCATGAGTCCTGTACTCGATGAGGAGGGCATGTAGTTGCATGCAGATGAATGCCCTGTTCTCAACCTCTCTGTGTATGATTCATCTGCAGCACGTAGAAGAGGACCAGCACGTAGAGGATTGCTATTCTTATGCAATATGCTTACGAATAGTGCTTCTTACAACTTGACTGTGTCTTTGTGGAGGATTCATAGGGTGAGTTTGGCCCAATATCTTTCTTTCCTGTAAACTTAAACAACAAGCTGCAGTGTCTCCCTGACTTTTGCAGTTCAGATACAAAATGGATTGCAGAACCACAGCACTGGAGTCAGTCTACTGTTCAAGGTAGTTTCTTTATAGCCATATTTCAGAATATTATGTGAGTGGGGGAAAGGGAATATTAGCGCATTCCACATGCTGCAATTTCATCCAAAACCTGTATTATATTAGGCAAATACTTGCTCATACCTAGTCTCTCTTCATACCTTATATATTCTTACTTTTTTAAAATTTCTACCCTCCCTCAAACTCCCCTAGATTCATTCCCACAAAACAGTGACCCTGGAATAATCAGGGTGAGGGAGAGCATGTTCAGACAAATGTTCTCCTTGGAGCAACTGAGGGATAGAACCATTCTTGGGCTCTCTAGTATGCAATGCAGGTGTGAGCTATCCAAACTCTTATGCACAGGTAGTACCACTGACTAAAGTGGGACTGCATGTGCTCAGGGGAAGCAAGCAGAGACGAGGACAGGTACTCAAGGACTGGAGATGGATCCATGGCATAAATCCATGATCTGGACCTTCCCTTTCCTTCTCCAAACCTGTGCACGCTCCTTAATCCCCCCCTGCCCTCAACAACTATCTACCCTGTGGATCGTGGCTTAATTTTCAAAGTAGCCCATGAGAGGGAAAAGGTTCCCCACTCCTGCTGTAGGGAGCACGGTAGTCATGTTAAAACTTTTCAAGTTAGCAACCTCTCTGCAACCATGTAGGCAGGATTCTTTAAAAAGAAAAGAAGAAGGAAAACAAAAGCAACAGTCCCATCATCTCAGCTGAGTCTGGATTTTTCAGATGTGCCTAACATGCTGCACAAAAATCATCTAAATATTTCCAGAAATTAGGCTGCAGTTGTGAGTACTGAGCTCTTTTGGAAGCCTGTCCCAATGCCTGCTTCTCACCTTAGATACGGGTAGACAGGAGTAGACATGGTCAACAAACCACTTACCCATGTGGGCTTCAATGGGACTACCCCAGAGTCAGCAGCTTACAGATCACAGCTCTAGTCTAATGAGTGGAGCTTTTACGATCTGATTCAACAGGATGCTTAAGCATTTTACAGTGTGAACACCTTTTGCAATTTCTTTTGTCTTGCAATCATGGTGCTTGCTCCTGTGAAATCTTGGATTTTATCCTCTTGAAGTATGTGTCTAGCCCTAGTAGTGACAGAAATGCTGAAAAGCATGGCCTAGGTGTGCCCAAATGGATGACCTTTATTGTTTTAAGCCAATCGCATTATTTTAAGGCTTACTGTTGACAAGAATTATTGCTCTTCTAAAAGTAAGAACAGTCCAAAGTGACAGGGACAACTCCAAATCTGACCCCCTAAAGCCTGACCCCCCTGGACATCCCTTATGACAGTGGTTCCACCCACTCCTCCAACTTCCAAGAAGTTTAAGTGTAGGCTTGGGACAGAATGGCTTAGGTGACAATTCCCTCAATTTTGGTTCCTATAGTAGCACCACCACCACCACCACAGGCATAGGCAACTTGCAGAGGGGACACGTGCCGCCCAGATTTTCAGAAGCCTTATAGAACCCTTTCCCAGCCCTTACTCCTCTGCCTCCCCCATCAACAGTTACTGGTCGCTTATGATTGCAGGGTTAATGGAGAGTTAAAATTAAGGGTGGGACTGGGCAGTAGGGTTGCTACCTACTCTGGAGATTTGACCTGTAGGGAGTGCAGCTATGCTGGAAGGGGGCAAAGGCTTCACCTGCCCCTTTCTGATGTGCCACATGCCCTTTGGAGTATTGTGATGTCAGAACATTCTGGAGGGGGAGGAAATGTGTCACAGGGTGTGGGAGAGGCTCTTTATGGCCCCACCCCCTGCCAGTCCTTGAAGCCCTCGTTTCTTGGGTTATAACCTGGAGAAGTTGTGTCAGTTTAAAACCGGGAGAGCTTAGCTGAAACCTGGAGAAGTGGTAACTCTAAATTCAACTCCCCCAAACTCAGGGGAGCCCCAAACTCAGGGCAGACATGTCTTCTTAGTCCCCCCAGTCCTATTTTTATACACATGCTTATTATGCTTAACTTAAAGCACATGTGCAGCCCCAGAGATGTCAGCTGAACTGCTCACATGCATGAAGTTAATCGTATGCTTGGAGTAAATTGCTTCATTTCATTTAAACATTTGACCCAATGAGCAAAACTTCCAGACATCTGACGAAACAACCATGGGATGAGGAACAACAGGCATTTTATTACGTGCTGAAATTTTCACTCTTAGAAAACTAGCCAAAGGAATCATCCATGTCTTACATTTTTATTTTATTTGAAGTTATACACACACACACACACACACACACTGCTCCTTTAAGAAAGTTAGTACTAGCAGGCTGGCAGATGTGCCCAGAAGTGGGAGGACAGCACCTGAGAGGAAGCAGCTGGGCTAGGGCATGGCCAGGCCAGGCCAGGCCAGCCAGGGTATCAAGTTAAACCAAAAAAAGAGTGCGAGAGGCAAGAGTTAAAGGAGGAAGCTCTGTCCAAAGACTGAGGTGAAGCTCAGAGCAAGTGCCTGAGCATGGGGGCGGGCTGGCTGGCTGACACTTGGAGGAAGAGAGCTTTGCCCAGAAGCCCTCAGAGCCCCAAGACTGCACCTGGTTCCCAAGAATACAACGAACAGCCAGAATATTGCTGCCTGGCTGAGGTTAGGGACTGGGGTTGCCAGATGGCTGCTTCCTAGCATTGGAGCAAGGGTAGAAACACTGGAAAGCCAGAGAGTGCCTGGCATAAAAGACAGTGTAAATGGGCTACATTGTAAATAAAAGGATTGTGGGCTATAGAGATTTTGTATTTAATAAAATAGCTTTCTTGACACCACATTCATTTGAGTCATCACTGAATTGATCCAAAAGAACAAACTACTTTTTTTTAAATTGAATGCAGTTTTATGCTGGTGCATTAAAGTGCAATAAAAATTCAGATAATTGATTATTTTCTAGTTATTTTATCTATAACAAATAATAATTTCTTGCATATGTTGCACTTTTGAAATCTCAGGATGTCTATGCTTGCAACCAGTTGGCTGAATTAATAGTTCAGTTAATGTCTATTTTTCCTTTCATTGCACAGAAATGTATTATTTTTAAAGGGTTTTCTGAGGGTTGTTTTTACAGAGGGTCCCATTGTTTTATTTAGTGCTTTGAGCTTTGTAGAAAGTTTCTCATTTTTAACATAATAGGTTCTCGCTGAAGTGGTTCCACACTCATTTTTTAAAGTGTCCTTGCTCTAAAAATAATACAAGGTTCATTGCTGCTAGCATGTGCTGCTAGAATGAAAAACTGTACTTGTTGCTATGCAATAGATTAAGTTATAATGAGATTTCAGCGATGATTCTGGTGGCATCTCATTTCCGTTGGCTGGCAACAAGCATCACACATTGCCAGCAGTTCCAACAACATTGTGCAATATTTCAATTTGATTTTATTTAAGCTTCAAGACTAAACTAAATTGAAGTTCCAGGGAGCAAGGCTTTCCTCTTGTTGGCGACCTTCACATTCATGTATAATCCTTTATTGTGATTTTTCCCCTAACTAATTGAAAGACAGCATGATACGTAACAACAGAAGTGTCCCTAAGAGAAATTTCCACAGCAGGTGCTATTGAATTGAAAATGAAGAGGGGATCCAACTCAGCAAGGGATTACAGAATGAAAAAGAAGAACCAATTGGATTCATGAGTACTGTAGGGCCAAAGCTCAGACATTTAAGTTTGCACCTGAACCCAGAGGGAGCAAAACAGCAGAGTAACATTAGTAGAGCCAGTGTGGTGTCGTGGATAAGGTCCTGGACCTCGGAGTCCAAGGTTTGAATCTCACCCTAGTCAATTACCTGTGTGGCCTTGGGCAATTCACAACCTCTCAAGGCCAGTTCCCCATCTGTAAAATGGGAATACGTGTGTATCTGTCTGTCCTAAGGTGTTCCCCTCATCCTTGTCCGTTTTAGACTGTAAGCTCACTGCGCAAGGACCTGTTTCTGAAAATTGGTGACTAAAGTGCTTCATACGCCTAATAGTGCTATAGAAATGATAAGTAGTAGTAACACTGCTGAGGTTCATAGTCTAACATAAGGATGGCCAAAGTTCCCAACGCAAAGAGCTGAATAGTAAAATTTTAATATGCCCAAGATCCACAAGGGACAGGCACACGTTTGCCTGCCCACAGAAACGTCTCCTGCTTTGTGACAGGCTAGTGGAACTGCTGTTCTGCTGTCTTGGCTTCCGAGAAGTGGCTGCGATTTGGGATTTGAGAGCAATGAACTAAGGTACAGTATCTCAAACAGCTGTCCAAGAACTGCATGTGGCTCCCAAACCATGGTTTTGCCACCCTGATCTAACGTTTTTAACAGTGATGTGTTAGGAAATTTATACAAATTTAGATTTTAGTTTAGTTTTTATATCAGTGTTTGCCTGGGTGTATACATCTCTGAATAAACTATAATTTGGGGTTTTATACTATGGTATTCTATAGAATTCACTCTAGAACTGATCAGTAGTCAAGGAAGAAAGGTTAGCTGGATTTCTCTCTAGGATCTTTAAACAATTTGTAGTTTGTTCAATATTTGAGTGGTTGAGATTATGAGTTGTACTGTGCAGACAATTCGCTACAGTGTGGTTGTTGATTGTATAAGTGTGAAAGGTGGCCTTGGGCTGTAGAGTTCATCAGGACTAGGGCCCCAATGAGCCACACCACTCTAACCACTTTCCACTACCATGTGCAGGTTTTGTTTTATTTATTAATTAATTTATTTATTTTTCAATTTAATACCCGCCTCATCTGCCATCAGGCAGCCCGGGGCGGCTTACAATATAAAAACACAAATAAAATTCAATATAAAACAATTTTAAAAACTGGGGAAAAAAGGGCAACATTTAACACCACCCCCCCACTCTTTCAACCCTCTCCCCCACCAAACACCTGGTGGAACAGCCAGGTCTTACAACTTTTCCGAAAAGAAGGGAGGTCCGGGGTCAGCCGCACCCCCACCGGGAATTCCACAGCCGTGGTGCATCCACCGAGAATGCCCTCTCCTGAGTGGCCCCTCAGAAAACTCGGGGGACCTCGAGCAGGGCACCCCCAGATGACTGCAGGGGTCGATCCAGCACCCGGGGGGTGAGGCGGTCCCACAGGTAGGCAGGGCCTAGACCATTTAGGACTTCATAGGTCAAAGGCAACACCTTGAAGTGGGCCCGGAATGCTATCGGCAGCCAGTGCAGAGCACAGAGCACCGGTGTTATGTGCTCCTGGTGGCCCAATCCCACCAAGAGACGGGTCGCTGCATTCTGCCCTAGCTGCAGCCTCCGAGCCATTGTCATGGGTAGCCCCACATAGAGTCTAGCCTAGAGGTGATGAAAGCATGGATGAGGGTGGCCAGGTCAGAGTCTGAAACATAAGTCCGAAGCCGCCGCACCAGCTGTAATTGGCAAAAGGCACTCCTCGCCACAGCCTCCACCTGGGCATCCAGGCGGAGCTGCACGTTGAGGAGCACCCCCAGACTCTGCACCTGGGGAACCAGCGCAGGACATACCCCGTCCACAACAGGGGCTGTTACCCCCATCGCCTTACCCACCAGCTTCACCTCCGTCTTGTCAGGATTCAACCTCAATCGGTTGGCCCTCATCCAGTCCCCCACAGCCATCAGACACCGGGTAAGCACCAAGACTGCAGGGCCTGAGTCTGTTGCAAAAGAGAGGTACAGCTGGGTGTCATCCGCATATTGATGACACTGCATGCCGAACCTCCTAACCACCTCACTGAGTGGCTGCATATACACATTGAACAGGAGAGGGGACAAGACAGAACCCTGCGTGACCCCACACGAGAGGTCTCAGTATGATGAAAAACATTCTCCGAGTTCCACTTGCTGAGTTCTTCCTGCTAGGAATGAGCGGAACCATTCAAGAACAGTCCTGCCCACTCCTGCACAGTCCCGCAGGTGCGTCACCAACATCTCATGGTCAACGGTATCAAACGCAGCCGAAAGATCTAACAACACCAACAGGGTCGACTGACCGTGGTCTAACTCTCAGACCAGGTCATTCACCAAGGCCACAAACGCAGTCTCGGTGCCATATCCCGGACGAAATCCCGACTGGGAGGGATCAAGAAAACAGATGTGATTCAGATGCCCCTGCAACTGCTGGGCCACTACCCATTCAATAACCTTCCGTAAAAAGGGAAGGTTAGAGACAGGTTGATAGCTGGCAAGGGAGTCAACGTCAAGCGGTGGTTTCTTGATCAGAGGTCGCACCACTGCCTCCTTGAGGCAGGCTGGCACTCTGCCCTTCCAGAGGGAGGCACTGACCACTCCCGCCAGCAACGGCCCCATCATCTCCCTGCAAGATTTCACTAGCTAGAATGGGCACGGGTCTAACTCACAAGAAGTGATCCTAACCGCTCCAAGGACCCTGATCACATCGGCAGGCACCACCAACTGGAATTGATCCCACAAAACTGGACAAGATGGGGCTTCCATAACCTCCGGCTCTCCTACTGTAATAAGTTCGGCATCGAAGTTGCGGTGAATATGAGCGATTTTATCAACAAAATAGTCCACAAACATGTCACAGTGTGCTGTAGATGACTCCACTCCTAGGTGGAGGGAGGACGGACTGACCAACCCCCACGCCACTCAGAAGAGTTCCACTGGACCGGACTTAGCGGATGCTACAAGGGCAGCAAGAAACTCTCTTTTTTTGCTGTCCTCATAGCCACAGCATAGGCTTGTAAACTAGCTCTATGCTGCAATCTGTCGGCTTCAGTGCGAGAGTGGCGCCACCGTCGCTCCAACCACCACCCATTCCGCTTCAGCACCCGCAGGTCCTCCGAATACAAAGGGGACCTGCGGTGCTGTTGCCTGGAAAGCGGACATCTAGGAGCCATCCTATCAATGGCCTCAGTTAGCAAGGTGTTCCAGAAAGCCATGAGGTCATCAATGAAATGGCCGTCAAAATCAGAGGGTATCTTCCCCCAGAGCCCTCCAGAACCGCTCTGGTTCCATCAATCTCAGGGGGCAAACCATACGAATTGGTCCCACATCCATCCGGGACCATACCAGCCTTCTGACATTCCAGAGAAGTTGTAAAACCTGGCTGTTTGCCCAGGCCTTTGGGGAGGGGAGGAGGGGGGGTTAGTGGGGTTTTATCTCCCTTTACCCTATTTATTGTTTTATTGCGATTCCCGGCCCTGTTTTAATACTTGTATTTTGGAATGTTTTAATTGTTTTTAGATGTATTTTATATTTGTGGTTGTTTTTATTTGTAAGCTGCCCCGAGCTGTTTTAGATGGGGCGGGGTAGAAATTTGATAAAATAAATAAATAAAATTCTAATTGGTCCCGCATCCACTTTACAGTGAAAGAAGTCCAAATATACCAAAATCCCAACACAAAATTCCAAAATTCTCACTGAGCAGCTGCAGCAAGCCAGTCTTGAGGCATCTAAGTCCTTTCTCCTACCATGCTCTTCTTAGACAGCACTTTAGCCAGCTTCTATGCTGCTGCATTCCTTCTCAAGCTCCAGCCAGACAGACTGATCTTGCCACAAAGTCTCATGCATTTATATCCCCAGGAGGAGGTGTGGCCTGTAGAGGCAGCCAACTGTCTTAAAGGGACAGTCACTCCCAGCTACTCTGGAGGGCTGCATCCTCACCAGAATTTACCCAGGCCCTAATTCTGCAGCCACTTCAGGCGAACTGTCACATATAGCTATATTTCAGCTGTATTGTCACGATCACCATGTAATACATTTAAGTATTTCCACAAATCGGGGCAATCCATTTCTTCTACCCTTGGGGCATACAGTCTGCATATTTAAGGAGAATTTACTCATGGGAGTAGCCTTATTGAAATGGAAAGTTCACTAGCAAGAGATAAAGCTTACATAATGCAGCCTTTTCTTGGGACTTTTCAGTGCACAATTAAAATAGTGTTGGCTCCTACATAAAAATCACCAGAAAAATTATGAGCTAAGAAGGATCATTTCATTTAGAATTTGACTGTGGGGAGGGAAGATGTTCTCCAAGCTGAGAGGCACACAGTGGCATCTTAGGCTGAAATTCACTTTGCCTGCATAAAGTCAGAGTCCTTAGGACATGGGGTACAAATGGATGATGGATGAGGAGAAATGCATCTATCCATTTTAATAATGATCTTGTTTTCCCTGCAGGTCAGCTGTCAGGTAGGGTATGGAACAAGGAGCCCAGCCTCTACAAAACAGAGGCTTGGTGACAAGTCAATTTCATATACTGCTGGAGTGAATCCCTTAGAGTGAAATTGACCTAGAGGAAGGAAGCCTGGTTGATTTCACCCAGGGTTCAGTGTGAATTGGACTTCCTGCTTGGCAGCTGATCAAAGGGAAACAGGGAGTGCCATCCAGGGGATCCCTTGTTCCCCCGCAGATTTAGCTCCCTGCTTGTCAGCCATCAAGCAGGGAGTCCCGCCTACACTGAACAGAGGCTTTGGCGAACTTGACCCGATTTCCTTTCTCCTGATTTGTTTCACTATCCATTCAGTGCCCAGAAACAGCTGCTCCCCGCAGCCCACAAAGAAAGGCAGCCAGTTCAGGATTTGCACTGTGGGCTGGAATAGAATGCTGCTGCACTTCTGCAGTGCAACTTCCAGGGCAGACAATTTAACAGGGACGGCATTTTGCAACCCCTCTTAAATTTGCCACCCTAGGCTGCCACCTACTTCAGCTTAGTGGTAAAGCCAGGCTTGTTTGTATAAATGTAAACGACTGAACACTGTGAAAAGCTATGAAAAATGGAGCCAGGACTGAAGAAGGTAATTCACCAATTTAAGACTTTTCTAAAGTAAGAATTTGTATCTGGATAGCTATCAAGAACTTTAAAATCAGAAGGGCTCTGACACTGGTGAGACTCAACATGATGCCTACTAAGGTCATCGAGGGTAGATGCAGGGGTATTCCACCTGAATTAAGATTTTGTTATTGTGGTCAAACAGTTGCAGATCTGCCACATTATCTCTTGCACTGCCCTAAGACAACTGAGTTTCGTAATGAGTTCTTCAGCCCCTGGTTTGAGGGCAGGATCATTGGGACCAGCAAAAGTGGATCTCATTTATTCTCGTCAATCAGGACAAAGCAGTTGTGCGGCGTGCCGCCCTAGGGATTTTCAAGTTGGAGATTTTTCAAGTTGGAGATTCAAGTTGGAGATTTTTAGGAAGCAACAGTCTGTGAATCTGTGAATCTTTCAATCTGTGAAAGGAACAGCATGACATTTTTATAAAGGAATCTGCGCAGTAGTTATAGGGAAGTTCTGGCTAAGAAGTTTAAACTACAGGATGTCTTCCCAATAAGCGGTTTTAAACCCATGGGTGACTGCCTGCCCCCGTGGAGCCCTGCACAGAGCTGGACGAGGGTTACAAACGAGATCCGATGGGTTTAAGAACTGCTGATTAATCACTAGCTTGGATAGCTTCAGGGAACCTCACTGCCCAATCTCTGCTGTCAGATAGCAAAATAAACACCCCTAACGTAATTTACTACTGGAAGTGCTGGGAGGTGGGCTACAGTTTTAGAACCCAGACCTATGCCCCCAGATGCTTAGCCTGTGTTTTGGGATGGTAAGTCCTTTCAACCGTTTATATCAATGGCCTTAATCTCGTACCGTGGCATTTTGCTCTATCATGCTCGGTTGGCAGCAATCGAATTAGAGGCTGGGGTCAAAAGCTACCCCTACAAGACCTGGGCAGGGTAAGGGACACCGATACTGAAGGGTAGTTGGGCATAGTCGGGGTTTATTGGAGTGGGTACTGCTTTAAGGTCCACACTGATCCACCGTGCTTTGTACTGTGTTTTTATTGTGTTTTGTACAGACTTTGTTACGGCCTACGGCCAAACAATAAAGATTGAATTGATTATTGCAAAAAACCCAAAACAAACGATATCAGTTTAACTCCACCATTGCAAGCACACTAGCTTCGTCATCAATCATCATCATCATCACTTGTGAATGAGCCACTTTTTGTGAATTAGACCCGTGCCCGTCCTGGCTGATTAAGAGCTGCTGGGAGAGAAGGGGCCATTGCTGGCTGGGGTGGTCAACGCCTCCCTACAGGAGGGCAGAATGATGGGCTGCCTCAAGGAGGCGGTGGTATAGCCTCTGCTCCAAAAACCACCACTTGACGTTGACGCCCCTGCCAGCTATCGGCCTGTCTCTAACCTTCCCTTTTTAGGGAAGGTTATTGAATGGGTAGTGGCTCAGCAGCTCCAAGGGCACCTCAACCGCATCGGTTATCTGGATCCCTCGCAGTCTGGCTTTCGTCCGGGGCATGGCACTGAGACAGCATTGGTGGCTTTGGTGGATGATCTGCGCCATGAAAAGGATAAGGGTCGTTCGACCCTTTTGGTCGTATTAGATCTGTCAGCTGCATTTGATACTGTTGACCACGAGATGTTGGTGACGTGCCTGTGGGATAGTGCAGGGGTGGGTGGTATTGTTCATGAATGGTTCCGCTCATTCCTGACCGGGAGAACTCCGCAGGTGGTGCTCGGTGATCATTTTTGATCTCGCCGAGACCTCTCGTGTGGAGTCCCACAGGGTTCTGTCCTGTCCCCTCTCCTGTTCAATGTGTACATGCAGCCGTTCGGTGAGGTGATCAGGGGGTACCGGGTGAGGTGTCATCAGTATGCGGATGACACCCAACTGTACCTCTCATTTTCAACCGACCCAGGCCCTTCTGTCTTGGTGCTTACCCGGTGTTTGACAGCTGTGGGGGACTGGATGAGGGCTAATCGACTGCGACTGAATCCTGACAAGACGGAGGCGATGTTAGTGTGTAAGTTGATGGAGATGATGGCCCCCTCGGTTGAGGGGGTTTGTCCTCCACTGACTTCCCAGGTTCGGAACCTGGGGGTGCTCCTTGATGCACAGCTCCGCCTGGATCTCCAGGTGGAGGCTGTGGTGAGGAGTGCCTTACACCAGTTACATCTGGTGCGGCGGCTTCGGCGGCTGGTTTTGGTTCCGGATCTAACCACGATCATCCATGCGTTTATCACCTCTCGGTTAGACTACTGCAACATGCTCTACGTGAGGTTACCTATGGTGATGGCTCGGAAACTGCAGCTGGTCCAGAATGCAGTGGCCCGGCTCCTGGTGGGGCTGGGCCGCCGAGAGCGCATTACACCAGGACAGGGCGTTCTCGGTGGCTGCGCTGCACCTTTGGAACTCCCTCCTGGTGGGGACCCGTCTGGTCCCAGACCTCCCAGTTTTCCATAGGAATTGGAAGACCTGGCTGTTCCGTCAGGCATTTGGCGAGGGAGAAGGGTGAGGGTGGATGGGGTGGGTGTGGGTTTTTGTTCTCATCATTTTTATTGTGATTTTTGCTATGTGATGTTTTTATATATTTTATTGTTTTTTATGGATTTGTTTTGTTAGCCGCCCCAGGCTGCCTGTGGCAGGAGGGGCGGGGTATAAATGTTTTAAATAAATAATAAAATAAAATTAAAATAAATTAAATATATCACCTTTAGATTTATACCCCATCCTATCCATGCAGCTCTGGGCAGCTTACAACAAAACACAAAAAAAGTAAATAAAATCTCATTCCAACCCCCACCCACTACCACGCCTCTCACATCTGAGAGTCTGCCCCTCAAACTGCAACCCCATCTCTCACTCAGGGGAGACCCCACACCCAAATCTATTCTCCCCCCTCACAGAGGAATCATGGCTGTCTTGAAATCCTACCCACTATATCCCCCTCCCCAATAATATATGAAATAAAAATTAGCAAGAGCTCCCATTTCCAACTTTGTTGCTTCCAAAGGGCTATGCCTTTTAATGTCTCCCTTTGGCATCACCACTGGGAAGAGACATGCCATGTCTGGCCACCCAACTTATAAAGCTCTGGGACCGTGAAGGGTCCTTCAAGGCTGAGAGGCATCCAATCACAGTGCCTGAGCTCCCTCTGCTGGAAGTCAAGCTCAGAGTGGGGCTGAGTGGGGCCCCTCCTGAAGGGGGCTGCAGCCCATCAACACCAAATGGAGCTTAGACTAGTGAAGTTTAATTCAGCAAATTTAGCTGCATCAATTTAAGCCCCACATTATAACAGAGATACGCACCTCCATGTGGTATTTGTAGTAGTAGTATTACAGCACTGAGACTTCCCCAAACTAGAAATGCCTTTGTCTCCCTCTACACATAGACTTTGGCTTGATATATTTATGTAAAATTCACTTAACCGCATGAGTCAGTCTGCACAAATAATGGCTTCCTATCTCCACTTCTTAGCAAAGATTTAAAAACTAAAACTGTAATGAAATCTCATTACTCAGTCTTCATTATTTGTACAAACGATACCATTGTCTGTTTAACACTACAGATTATGTTGAAACATATTAAACACTTGAAACTAAGGCTGCTTTCACTTGAGTCACTAATTGAGGGATTGTAATTTGCCCCTGCAAGTTAACTGCACATGTGAGTGCACTATTCCATGTTTGTGCCTTGAGTTCCACGAGTTATGCCTTGAGTGCTCTGGCATTATTAGGCTCCAAAATTCTACAGTAACAGGTGTTGTGGTTGCACAAAATTGGGAATGCGGAAATACCTGCTGGTAGTACAATTGCAAGATAGCAGGTGTGGAAACCAGCAGGATGGAGCTGTGGTTTGTTCCTGGCTGTCATGGCCCATGGAGGGCGCAAGGCAGGGGGGGCAGCCACAGCAGGGGAAGGGGCGCGGTCGGTCGCTGAGCCTGGGAGTGTCAGGGGACGGGGTGCAAGGAGGGCAGTGGCCAGTAGGGGGCACTAGACATCTAGCTCAGGGCAACCAGGAGGGGCTACAATGAGAAGGAATAGCGTGGCAAGAGAAACAGAGGAGAATTATAACACAGACAGGGAAGTGCCTATGGCAGCCTGGCACTGGGTTAACAATAGCCCTCAGGATGTTACAGCTGGCAAACACCACTAGGGGACAGCCAATAGCTCCTCATTGGGCTCCGAATTATCAGGCACGGTCAGCCAGACACCAGAACCGGCTAGAGAGGACCAGAAACAAACCATGGACAAACTACAACGAAGAGCTTGAGAAAGAAGACGGTGGGAACTAGGCTAGAGCTTGGAAGGAAGAGAACAAGGCACCAGAACAGTAACCAGAGCAGGGACCCAAGAAAGAGGATCAAGAAGGACTAGATACAAGGCAATATTAGGAAGGGAGTGGTGAGCTGTGCTGACGGTGATAGAGGGTGCACGACTGGGACAAGGAGACCAGGGAAACTAGAGGTGGCACAAAAGGCAGTTGCTAAGACAACAATGGCAGGGGAAGAGCAGGGAGAGAGGGTCTAGTAATGCAAGAGCTACAGGGAAGCAGGAGTAAGGCAACAAGGTTAAGCAAGAGCCAGAGGGTGAATTCACTAGGACTAGAGAGACCATAAGCGCAACCACACTATCGGAGAGGGGACACAATCTGAAGGGGAGACAAGGAAGGCACTAACCTGAGTCACAGCAACACGAGAGAACAGAAGACACAGAACACAGGAATAGGGATGGGGAACACAGCTAGACAGGCAGGCTTGGAAGTTCAGCAGACGGGAGAAACAGCACTTGAGGAGCTAAGTGTGGAATTGTATGGTGTTGGACCCTTTCCCCTTCCCTGTTCCCTTGTGCGAGAGTGAGAGTGTTTGGGAACTGGCACAAGTGATTGAATGTAGTAGTAGTAGGAGAGCACCTATTGTTTCCCCTCCCCCTATCCTAGTATGTGTGTGTGTCCCAGTTCCCGGGAGTTGCTGCCTTTAAAGGCAGGCTTAGGGGAGTGACAACTGGGTTCCCCCCAGGGTTGGTTGTTAGGGAGATACCCAGGAGGCACTCGGGGGCAGAGATGGGGCTTGAACTCCAGGGCTCCCAGCTCTCACCAGGTGGTCCTAATGATGAAACAGGACCCACAGCTCTTGGAGGCACCGAGGCCAAATACTACTCTGAGGGACCTTTTCCTGTGAGAGGGACCTTGGGGTTTGGATCCTTCTCTGATCCCTGACACCAGCTAGTTAATTTCAGCCCACTNTGGGTGTGGGTTTTTGTTCTCATCATTTTTATTGTGATTTTTGCTATGTGATGTTTTTATATATTTTATTGTTTTTTATGGATTTGTTTTGTTAGCCGCCCCAGGCTGCCTGTGGCAGGAGGGGCGGGGTATAAATGTTTTAAATAAATAATAAAATAAAATAAAAATAAATTAAATATATCACCTTTAGATTTATACCCCACCCTATCCATGCAGCTCTGGGCAGCTTACAACAAAACACAAAAAAAGTAAATAAAATCTCATTCCAACCCCCACCCACTACCACGCCTCTCACATCTGAGAGTCCGCCCCTCAAACTGCAACCCCATCTCTCACTCAGGGGAGACCCCACACCCAAATCTATTCTCCCCCCTCACAGAGGAATCATGGCTGTCTTGAAATCCTACCCACTATATCCCCCTCCCCAATAATATATGAAATAAAAATTAGCAAGAGCTCCCATTTCCAACTTTGTTGCTTCCAAAGGGCTATGCCTTTTAATGTCTCCCTTTGGCATCACCACTGGGAAGAGACATGCCATGTCTGGCCACCCAACTTATAAAGCTCTGGGACCGTGAAGGGTCCTTCAAGGCTGAGAGGCATCCAATCACAGTGCCTGAGCTCCCTCTGCTGGAAGTCAAGCTCAGAGTGGGGCTGAGTGGGGCCCCTCCTGAAGGGGGCTGCAGCCCATCAACACCAAATGGAGCTTAGACTAGTGAAGTTTAATTCAGCAAATTTAGCTGCATCAATTTAAGCCCCACATTATAACAGAGATACGCACCTCCATGTGGTATTTGTAGTAGTAGTATTACAGCACTGAGACTTCCCCAAACTAGAAATGCCTTTGTCTCCCTCTACACATAGACTTTGGCTTGATATATTTATGTAAAATTCACTTAACCGCATGAGTCAGTCTGCACAAATAATGGCTTCCTATCTCCACTTCTTAGCAAAGATTTAAAAACTAAAACTGTAATGAAATCTCATTACTCAGTCTTCATTATTTGTACAAACGATACCATTGTCTGTTTAACACTACAGATTATGTTGAAACATATTAAACACTTGAAACTAAGGCTGCTTTCACTTGAGGCACTAATTGAGGGATTGTAATTTGCCCCTGCAAGTTAACTGCACATGTGAGTGCACTATTCCATGTTTGTGCCTTGAGTTCCACGAGTTATGCCTTGAGTGCTCTGGCATTATTAGGCTCCAAAATTCTACAGTAACAGGTGTTGTGGTTGCACAAAATTGGGAATGCGGAAATACCTGCTGGTAGTACAATTGCAAGATAGCAGGTGTGGAAACCAGCAGGATGGAGCTGTGGTTTGTTCCTGGCTGTCATGGCCCATGGAGGGCGCAAGGCAGGGGGGGCAGCCACAGCAGGGGAAGGGGCGCGGTCGGTCGCTGAGCCTGGGAGTGTCAGGGGACGGGGTGCAAGGAGGGCAGTGGCCAGTAGGGGGCACTAGACATCTAGCTCAGGGCAACCAGGAGGGGCTACAATGAGAAGGAATAGCGTGGCAAGAGAAACAGAGGAGAATTATAACACAGACAGGGAAGTGCCTATGGCAGCCTGGCACTGGGTTAACAATAGCCCTCAGGATGTTACAGCTGGCAAACACCACTAGGGGACAGCCAATAGCTCCTCATTGGGCTCCGAATTATCAGGCACGGTCAGCCAGACACCAGAACCGGCTAGAGAGGACCAGAAACAAACCATGGACAAACTACAACGAAGAGCTTGAGAAAGAAGACGGTGGGAACTAGGCTAGAGCTTGGAAGGAAGAGAACAAGGCACCAGAACAGTAACCAGAGCAGGGACCCAAGAAAGAGGATCAAGAAGGACTAGATACAAGGCAATATTAGGAAGGGAGTGGTGAGCTGTGCTGACGGTGATAGAGGGTGCACGACTGGGACAAGGACACCAGGGAAACTAGAGGTGGCACAAAAGGCAGTTGCTAAGACAACAATGGCAGGGGAAGAGCAGGGAGAGAGGGTCTAGTAATGCAAGAGCTACAGGGAAGCAGGAGTAAGGCAACAAGGTTAAGCAAGAGCCAGAGGGTGAATTCACTAGGACTAGAGAGACCATAAGCGCAACCACACTATCGGAGAGGGGACACAATCTGAAGGGGAGACAAGGAAGGCACTAACCTGAGTCACAGCAACACGAGAGAACAGAAGACACAGAACACAGGAATAGGGATGGGGAACACAGCTAGACAGGCAGGCTTGGAAGTTCAGCAGACGGGAGAAACAGCACTTGAGGAGCTAAGTGTGGAATTGTATGGTGTTGGACCCTTTCCCCTTCCCTGTTCCCTTGTGCGAGAGTGAGAGTGTTTGGGAACTGGCACAAGTGATTGAATGTAGTAGTAGTAGGAGAGCACCTATTGTTTCCCCTCCCCCTATCCTAGTATGTGTGTGTGTCCCAGTTCCCGGGAGTTGCTGCCTTTAAAGGCAGGCTTAGGGGAGTGACAACTGGGTTCCCCCCAGGGTTGGTTGTTAGGGAGATACCCAGGAGGCACTCGGGGGCAGAGATGGGGCTTGAACTCCAGGGCTCCCAGCTCTCACCAGGTGGTCCTAATGATGAAACAGGACCCACAGCTCTTGGAGGCACCGAGGCCAAATACTACTCTGAGGGACCTTTTCCTGTGAGAGGGACCTTGGGGTTTGGATCCTTCTCTGATCCCTGACACCAGCTAGTTAATTTCAGCCCACTTGTTAATTTCACCCAGCTGGGCTGCCAGCTTGTGAATTTCAACCCTGCTCTGAGATGTTCCGGCAACAGGTGCAGAGCAGAACAAAAATTTTGCAAACGTTGTGCTCGTAAGAATGGTAGATCCTGCAATTATGTAAAACATGCAAAGAAAAATTGTGGGAGGCATGTCTCATGAAAAAGATGCCCAGAAAATAAATCATTTTTTTAAGATCACAGGAACAAGAAAATTGCAGGAGACACCGTCTCGTGTGAAAGCAGCCTTAACAACAACAGACCAAATAAATTAATCAGTGGGAATCTTGCAATAAAGCACCGTAGCATTTTAATTCTCCCCTCCCCTCCCCCACTGAGTGCAAAGTTAAGTAATTTGCACTGAATCAGTCATTATTGCAAAATACTGAGTTCCTACTGTACGATGACCAGGGCCAACTTTAGCTAGTCTGCTACTCCTTTCCCCACAGCTGTCTTATCCTAGGATGTTATCAGATGTTATACCAGCTACAAGGAAAATCCCTCCCATGCTGGAAGACAGCCTGGAAGACAGGCAAAGCAGGAATAGACTGAGATAAGTTCAAATTTCAGCTCCAACAACTCACAATGTGCTGGCTGTGTACAACAAAGGGCTCTAGCTCTAGCAAAGAGTTATTAGTGTATCCATTGATTAAATGTAAGGGTCCTTTTAATTTTTTGCCTAGGGCCCTGCAAAACCTAGAACTGCTATTGCTCATAGCCACCATACATGTGTTAAAGCCATCTCCTGAATAGACTTGTAGGAGCACCATGGAGGCTGTGGAACTCCTGGAGCATCCCAAAGCTCTAGGAACCCCACCCCCCTCCCCGAGTCCTAAGAAACTCCAAGAGCTAAGTAGGCTCCTCTGTACTGCCCTGGAGAAATTGTCCCACTTGCCCCATGGACAGGCCATCCCTGACATTGGGTGTTAACAAATGAGATGTTAGCTCACATTCACCGACACTTTAGGTGTTCACGCCCACTGGACATGGGACCACCACCCACTGTACCCACAGCCCCCACTCTCTCAGCACAGTCTCGGAGAATGTTGAGCCCGCCGTGTGGGCAAATACTGACCAACGTGTGCTAATATGTGAGCCCACGTCTGTGTCCCCAAACTGTGGGCATGTGTACGGGTCCACCAGCACCATAGAGTCATGGGCACAAATCCTACAGCATCAGAGGAGTCATCACTTCCTGCTCTTCTCTCACTCTCAGTGGGGCTGCACTGCCTGTAAGTGTGTGGAAGATATGCCAGGGGCTGCCTGTTTATTAAGCTGGACATGTTAAATGTGAGGGGAGACTGAGTGGGGGCTGCATGGGACCAAAACCACAGAGTGCAGCAGGCAAATGTTTCTTTTGCTTTTCTTGTCAGCTGAAGCTGAAGTTAAGTTTCAGTGCTAAAGGACTGAAATTGTGTTCTCTGGACTCGGAGACCTTCCTCCAAAAGACTGCAAAGCGACTCTAATTATATACATGCTTCCAATCTTTCCCCTGTATGGACATTTGTAACTTAGTAGTGTCTTTATTTTCTATTCTAAGGCAGTCAATAATCATGCTTTCTGCTTGATTCTCATATTTGCTTCTCCCTGTTCAGTCCCATACAAATTATGTTTAAACTTGAATGTTTTTAGCATAATTACAAGCTAGCAGGTTTTAAATAAAACATACACACCCTTACAACTTTTGCTTTGAAAGCAATTACTTCCATCTCACAACTAGGGCACGCAAACCACTAGCATGAGAAAGTCAGAGGTTCAATCCCAGGAGACTGTGACAGACTCAGCTTCTTGTTTAGACTGTGGTTGCAGTGTTGTTCCCAGGAGTGAGAAAGATGAGGCACAATGTGGTTAAAATGAAAGCTTTTATTGGACCAGCTTCTGTTGGCGAATATGCAACCTTCTGAGTTACACAGAACCTCATTTCTGCCTGAAGAAGAGTTCTGCATATCTGAAAAGCTTGAGAATCCATCAACAAATTCTTGCCTAGTTTTGCAGTTCCTTTGTAAGGGGCCAACGCAGTCACAGCACTCTCTCCCTCAGGAGCGGCTGGTGGGTTCTGAGGCTGGAGGGGCAGTAAGGCCGGCGAGCCTAGGGGTGGAGCCAGGGCAATGGTGGGCCAGTGGCGTGGCATAACCCAGCAGCAAGGAGTTCCCAGGGTTAACATTGGATGGGCGTAACATTACTTAATGCTGGGAACGCTGCTGTGTGAAGCACTGCCACCAGGGGATAGAGAACCCTCTTACTGGTGGTCCTGTACACTCTCTTTCCCACCGGGTCCAAATTAACCATAGTAGGTTAAAAAAATAGATCACGTTGCCATTGCTACCTTTATCCTGAACCCTCGAATCCTCGATTTTCATGGAAGCATGCCAGATCTCAGACAAACTAGATAGAAAAAAGAAGCAAATTAATGTAGATGTTTGCATTTTGAATGACATTTTTAATTTTGCTTCTTTGTGGACCTCTCCCCCAAAGATGAGGTC
>QEPC01001708.1:381491-404791 GCA_003113815.1 Sphenodon punctatus | reverse complement strand
CCTGCTGTTCAGGAACAGTGACTAGCTCAGAAGGTGTTGGGAAGGGGGGAGGCAGATAGTTTCATTTCTTGCAAGCCTCTCCACCCCTGGTGCCTGGAAGTCTGCTCCTCAGTGACTAGTACTGCCCCTCCCTGTCACGTTCGACCTTCCAGTGAACCTTTTTTTGCCACCCGAACTCACCCAAAAGCGATCTGAACTGACCGAACTGTTCAGTCATTTCTACTTTCGGAACTGAGTTCAGTTCAGCCAGTTTGGGTTCGGGTTTGGATTCGGTCATCCGAACAGGCCGAGTTTGGGCTGAACTCCGAACTTCCGAACCGCGTTCACCCATCCCTACAATTCTCCACCATGAATGTCAGTGGGACAGGGAATTTTACCCGTGCCTTTAATGGGTGGCAGATGTAAGTTATCCTATTCTCTGCTCTCCAGTTGAAGATCCAGTCCTGATATGGTCTGAGTATACGCTTCTCTTATTGAAGTCAATAGGAGTTAAAGTTTTCATCTGAAACAGTGGAAGCTCTAGATTTTGAGAAGCCCTAGGCAAAAGATTTTAAGCAGGCCCTTGTTTTATCAATGGATAAACTAGTAACAGTTCCCTTCCATTCACAGCCAGTTCAGCTAGAGCTGCTGAAGCTAAAATTTGAACTTAGCCCCATCTGCTCCTGCTCCCCCTTCCTTCCAAGATGGATGGAAGGGAGATTGAGCAGAACTAGACCCAACTACGACTGGCCAAGTGGTAGCTCTGCCCTTTCCTCTTCCAGAGCTCACTCACAATGGAGGCTGAGGATTAATGAAGGACCATAAAAAGGGGAAGGTTGGGAGAAGGGGAGAATGAGCCCCCCACCTTCCCCAAGAGAGATTGCGAGGGGGGTCATGACATAGATTTCTGTGTGTGAGCACACATGTGAGCAACACTGTAGGGTTGCCATCTTTTGCAGAAATTACCCTTGAACTCCCATTTTGGCCTAAACCAGGGTTTACCTCCAAATAGTCCCTATTTAGGAGGGACACTCCCTTTTTCAGTGCTGAATTCCACTTTCTCTCTTTCAGGGGTCAAAGCCCCTCTTTCAGGGTAAAATGATAAAAAGACCACTATTCAAACCTCAAGCACCTCTTTCCTTATTGCCTCCCAGGAAAAGCACTTGAGTGGACAATGGGGAGATGATGGAATGAAAAGAAACGAAGTGGAATGCTAAGTAAGAGCTTCTATCCTTTTGTATGCACTTAAAATGTTGGGAGGTGTGTAAGGTAGGGGCGTAGTCAGTGCCCCCCATTTATTTTTCTTTCTGTCTGCTTTTGCCTTCCTCCTAGTTGTGCCCTTCCAGCAAAGGAAAGTGCCCCCCCACCCATAGGAGAGACCTTGGTTATGCCACTGGCCTGGTGTAAGGACCTGGGCTTGACGTGGTGCCCTGGGAGCAGCAGCTGACTCTGCAACACCACCAGTTTCCAATAGCCAGGGCCTAGTATTGTCCATAACAACTTTCCCTGGTGCTGGTCAAACCACACATTCCTCCTCAGCCTTGCACCACGCCCCCAGCTTCCTGGTTGGCTGCTGGCCTGTATTTAAGGTCAGCCAGTAGCCACAGGAAGCTGGGTGGATCACTGTTGTGTCTGTTCCTAATGTTGCTATGAACTGGCTCTGAGCTTCCTGATCCTGGTGTGTCTTTTGGTCCTTCAGGAAGCTGGCCCCTCTGAGCTCCCTTTTGGAACCTGCTCCTTCAGCCCTGCCTCTTCTGTCTGCTCCACTTGATTCTGCTTTATCTGTCCGCTCTGGTTCTGATTCATCCGTCCATCTGATTCAGTTCCATTTGTCTTCTCCAGTGAAGCCCTGTTAGCTGTGTCTGTCTGTCCGTCCACCTGCTGTGCCCTGTGAGTCCACAAGTCAGTTCTACTTTGTCTTCCCTACCTCTGCTCCTGCTCCCTGTCCCTTCCAAGCTGTGGTTAGACTGTAAACCCAGGTCTCTGTGCTGATCCGTTTGAGTCCCTCCAGGCCTGATCCTGCATGACGTATCTAGCACTGATCCTCCACTACTCTCCATGCCCCTGCCTGCACTCCTGACTGTGTGAGAGGGATGAGCTTATTCACTGAAGGGCAGAGTTTATTAAGGGGATGGGGCTTGTCCCCTTTTGCCTGCTGGAAATATTGGGAGGTAGGCCCAGGGGAGCATCATGTCATATCACTGTTAGCATGTCTCTGTGTGTGATTTCTTATTTAGTATTTTCTTTAATAGAAGCCATTAGGCTCCTTCTGCCAAGAGGCTCAAGGCAATTGCTGTTGTCTCCTATACCTAAAGCCACCTCTGACCTGAAAGATTAGACACTTGCATATTTAATTCAGGGAAAGCATCCAGTTCAAGATAGTACTGGAGCATGTTTTTAATTGTAAAGCCAATAGACTTATAGAATGTCCACATCATGATTTTGGGAACTCAGAGGAGCTTTTTATTATATCTCTTCGTGCATACCAGTAAAAAAAAAATGAAGAAAAAAAAATGAGGGAGCTTAAATCTGGGTGTGACTAGAATGAAAACAATAAACCGTCCCAACAGATGGCTCTGAGCACCTTTGTAGTGTAGTGTTTTATAATTATACACAAAGGTGCATTAATTAGCTCACCCCACTTATCAAGCAGCCATTCTTCATTAAACATGCACCCTGTCATGCATCCTCCCTCTTCAGAGGCCAGGATAAACAAATCCTGCATCCTGCTGTGCAAATTGATACATCCAGGCAATCTTGAATTCGGGAGAGGAGTCCATTCCAAAGTACTGGGGTCTTGTGAAGAATAGAAAACCCTATCTTTGTTTTATTCATGAGGGCGCTTGCACACGTTCCATGATAGTTATTCTTCTCTTTGACTTTTGCAACCTCCTTTTTACTGGTGTCCCCCCCGACCTTGCCCAGGTTATCTACCGTGGCATCATAGGCAACTCGTGGGGGAGGGGGGGGATAGAGGGCACGTGCCCCCCAGATTTTCAGCCCTATAGACCCCTCCCCCCGTTACCAGTCAGTCACCTATGATTTGGGTGGGGGTCGGTTTCACATCGCTAGCGAAAAAGGCCAGGCGAGCAGGTGCCTGGGCTCATCTCCGACCTCCCCCGGGTTTCTGTTCCCAGGCAGCCCGCACGACTACTAGCCGCCTTGTGTCTCGGACCGAGGCGCGGGGCTTAGCTGCCAGGCCCAGCCGCGGTGACTGCCGGGTCTGTGGGAGTGAGCGCACGCACGCCGATCCCGCCGCGCCGCCGAGGGGCAGCAGCGAGGCTCGGCCGCGGAGCTTGGAGCAGGGTGCTGCCTCCGCTGTCGGGAAGTCGCTCTGCTCGGCTGCCGCTGCGCAGCACCGCCGGGCGGGGGAAGGGGGCGAGCGAGAGAGACTCAGAGCTTCAGCCAGGCAGCGCCGCCGCCGCCGCCGCGCAGGGTGGGGAGGCCCCGCCGGAGACGCAGCATTGAGCAGCCGCCGGGACGGACCCACAGATTAGAAAGGAGGCAGCCGCCAGGTACCTTCCCGAGCTCCGCCGCCTTCCTCAGCCGAGGTACCCGGGCACGCGGCGCTGGGAGAGAGCTGGAGCCCGCTAGGCCCCGTGGGGAGGGCGGGGTGGCGGCTGGAGCCTTCGAGGCCTGAGAATGGCTCTACCTTGTCCGGCTCAGTGTGTCCCATCTATTCCCGGGGAGGGGAGGCCTAGGCTTCTGGGACGCAGCAATGAGCCAGCGTTGTCCCCCCGCCCCCCGTTTGAAGCTAAGCACGGTGGGGAGGGAGGGAAGGAGGGTCTCCCCGGCTCGATAGCTGCTACTGTTGCCTCTGCCTTTTCTTTGAGAGCTGCTGGGCTTGACCCACATCGTTTCTCCCTTCAGCTCTGGGGGCTTCGAACAAACTTCGGTCCACATCCAGGCAATGCAAATATCGTGCCTGTTAATCTATCAAAAAGGTTTGGGAGCGGGTGGGGGATCTTGCTTAATCTTTCCGGAACCAGGAAATGTTTTCAAGTTTTTAAAATGTGGATGTGCTTTTTAGAAACGTGACCTGTGAAGAGAAACTGGTGGCCTAGCCAGGGAGCAGAGATCTCGGGGTTGTAGTCATTCAGAGAAGACACCAAAAAAAGAGAGAAAAGTTTATTTACTTTCCTTCTTGCAAAGCTGTGTTACAGAGAGGCCCAGGTGGGGGAACACTCATAAATCAGCTGTACCTATTTTTGTGAGGCTCTGTATATTGAAATAGTAAATAGTGGGTTTGAAGATGATAAATAAACTCCTGTGTAGGAACACTCGGTCATTTTCAAATTCACAGATTGGAATCTAGGGCATTTCATTACAAATTCAGATGAAGTGGTATTGGTTGGTTTCTTAAAGCAGACTTTTTATTGAGAGTACAGATATGTTATTGGGAGTACAGATCTTGGGTTACTTTGGTGCATATGACTTGGTAGTGGGCATCATGGGGGGGTGTTTAATAAAAAGCAGTGTTCAGCATATATCTATTTACAAATTTAGATGAACTGGTCTTAGTTTCTTAAAGCAGACTTTTTATTGGGAGTACAGATCTGTTATTGGGAGTACAGATCTTGGGTTACTTTGATGCATATGACTTGGTGGACATCATGGGGGGGGGTGTAGTATTTAATAAAAAGCAGTGTTCAGCATATATCTCATTTATTTGGTGCCTTTCACCCTGAAGTTTCCCGAAGTGCTTTGCTAATGTAACAAATTGATATACAAACTATACCCAGGGATTACTTCATCCACTACTGAAATGGAGCCACTTCTGGGATGAAAAGCGGCCACTGTTTAACAGCGCACATCAACACTGCACAACATTTTAGGATGGGAAGTGGAGAAGAATACTGTATCCAAATGAAACCACAGGGGCAATTTTAGGTAGGCAGACTAATTACCTAAGTTAGAATTTGGTTAGGTTACAGTGGTTATCAACCTTATTTCTGTTTTTTTCCTATTATATATTTAACTTATTAACTGAAGATGAGGGATTGAGAATTATATGCAATTAGTAAAATCCTCCTGTGTGACATCTAGTAACCAGAATTTCCAGCACCACAATGCAATGTCAGAATAATATGGCTTAGTGTGAGAGTTATTAGAAGATGAGGTTTTTACTCTGAAAATAATTTCTCCAAATATACACACACAGCATGAAATCTTCTGTTTGTGGAAGAAATTTTTAAAGTCAGTGTAGTTGTATTTTACCTGAAGAAGATGAAACCCATCTGTTAGTAGAATAGATATTGTTTAACTTATTATCCTCTGGATGGTGTTCAAGTGACATACAGAGCCTTTAAAAATACATAAAATGTGTACCTACAAATTGTATCTGATTACAGTTTATAACACAATTTTGAGATTATCTACTTTTTTACTTAGCTGCCAGCTGCTGCCCTCCCCATTCCCATACATATGGTTCTGTGGCTTCCATTAAGAAGTTGAGGACTTTACATGAATTCCTGAGTTCATTGAAGTCAGGCTCATTCATTAGCACAAAATGTCACTCTTGTTTATGGTGTTGGTGATACCATCAGCTGTTACAGAGGAGATGCAGCACCATGAACTTGGCCACTAAAATGTTATTTTTAAAGTAAACGCAGTGTTCTCAGCGAACAGGCGTGTAATCAAAAATGAGCATTCATCTCTTGTATAATATGTATATGTATATGTATAATATGTATGCATACACATTGCAGCCAGGTCCACTTAGGGTGTTTTTAGACAAGCGCCTCCCCACCAGTCACCCGCCCATTGTGCGTTGCAGGGCCACATTGGCACTCTATGCAGCCCTGCAACATGCATAATGGGTGGGTAATTGGTGGGTAGTAGGGGAGGTGCTTGTCTAAAAACACCCTTAATTTGGATGCTAGTAATAGGGATAGTTGCTTTATTGGGTTAGAGCTCTAGGAACAGTTTTTTCCAATGCAGTAATTGTGACTAAGGTTGGTTCTCCTTTAACTGGGTGGGACAGCTGCTGCTTAGTCAGGATATTTTTACATCTCCCAAGGCATCCCAATAAAGAAGTTTCTACTGCATTGAGTGATTTTTTTTTTCTATATAAATATAGGTATATAACAAAGCAATATTGTGTGAATTTAGAATACACACATACCATAGGTTATTTTGGCCTTGTGTCCTCTAGACAGATTGTGCCGCCTTCCTGATTTCTGCGTAATAAAAATATAAAACACAAGATGGCTGTCCCATAGCTCTCTTTGTTCTGACAATAGTCTGTCATTGAGTTGCTATCAAAAGAACCTTTTTTCTTTTTTATGGTTTGCTTGTTTTAAAGACACTTATGTCATAAGACCACCATTAAGCTCTTCCATACCAAGTGTCTAAGCCAGCCAGCATGCAGATGAATTAATATTATTTGGATATGTTACTATAAACCTGTTGGTGGCATTTTGTTAAAAGTAGATGAGAATTTGTCTTACAGTGAGAGAGAATAAGTTACCCAGTATAATATGAGATTATCTTGACTTCCTAGTGACATTATAAGCCATAAGAATGAAGAAGTCTACATTAAAAAAGTGCATCTATTACAAGTAATTTACTCCCTTAAAGTACTCTTCCTGTTAAGTGATTTTATTATACCTTAACAGTTCTTCCTTGTTCATTAAGCTTCCTTCCAGCTTAATATTTTCTGAGGCAGAAACTCTTCATTATCTGAAATTTCTTTTAAAACTACAGGAAATTGTAACAAGTTAAACATTTATTGTAGTTACTATGTCAGCATCCTGGAAAATAGAAGATAGTAAAGGTTTTGAAAATTTATAAATTGTTACTGGGGAGTCTGTTCTCTGCACAAGAGTCTAACATACGTTTGCCCGTTAGGTAATTTTATATGAGAATATGGATTCTTGAGATAATACTCCTTACTACTATCAGTCACAAGCAGGCGTACATTTCCAGTAGGGTATGTTTACATCAAAAACACTTCACCTCTTAGAATTTCTTGTTTTCTAATTTACAGTGTTTTCCAAGAGAGAAACGACATCTATTTCTCATGCTCTGATATCATCAAACTGGAGAAGTCTGGTTAACTTGTGCTCTTCAGACTAGAGCTTTCTGGTTTATAGGGTTATATACCGTGTAATTTCTCTTTAGTTCTTTAAGAAGGCTAGAATTTCTAGGTTAGACAGCACCCGCTCCCCTGAGAATGCCTCGGTGCCCTTATTCTTCCTGCTTATCTTTTTTTGTTTTAAAGTTAACTATTGCTGGGGTGGGGGCAGTTACCTAGATATCACTTCTTGTATATAATATAGTAAGATTCGGGGTTGGAGCACAGGGCTAGACCTTTTTGTTCAAGGTTTCTTTTGAAGGCTTAGTAATCACTGTTGAGCACGTCTTGGTTTCATAAACGGTATACTAAAATAAATGGATTTTTCACTGTAAGTAGAATTTTTGTCATGACATAATGTGGTTAAAGAGCTTAAGGATTGTCGTAAAGGATCAGACTAATGGCTCCTCTAGCCCAGTAACCTGTCTCCAACAGTAACCTGTGCTAGGTGTTTCAGAAGAGGTGCTTTTTTTGTTTTTTAATCCTGTTAATTACTGGTGTAGCAGGGGCCGGCTGGTTAAAGGTGTCTGGCCCTTTAAGGAGGGCTAGCGCTGGCCTGGGAAGTGTAGGTGTTCAGGCAGTACAGGATAACGCCATAATGCACCTAAGCTGGGCAACTGAGGGCCTGAGCATGGCTAGGCCAGCCCTTTGGCAGAAGAGCTGGAGCTCGTTGGGAGCGGCTCATTGAAAGAGGCAGGAGCAAGGAAGATCTCTTCCTCTAAGCTGGATATAGAGCCTCTAAGCTTCCTAACTGTGCCTGGCCAGCAGAGCCTAGGGAAAGGCTCTATCTGAGGGACCCTGGCTGCACTAGGCTGAGGGAGGGCTGTGCCCAGTCAGCCAGACCTAGGAGATACGACAAGGTAATTAAGGCATTGTATGGGGATGGCACCTGGCTGTAGGAGGGACTGTGCCTAGCCAGAAGGAGAGACCCATATGAATGAACTGCATATGTGATATATATAAAAGGTATGAATGTATGGTGAGGGACTACGCTGTATAAATAAAGACGTGTGGAAGGCGAAGATCCTGCGTGGGCTTGGGTCTTGGGGGGAGGTGGTAGAGCCTGCTAAATTTTACCCTCTCGAGCTCAGACTGTTACATACAGCTTCTGGCAGTCTGAGAGTTCATCTCCTGACCAACTTGGCACATAGCCGTTGATGGGCCTATATCTCATGAAATTATCATTTCTTGAAACCAGCTGTACTATTAGACCTGGCAACATCCCATGGCAATGAGTTCCACATGTTATAAGAGTAATGTTATTAGACCTTTTATGATTGCCCTTACGTATTATGTACTCCAGGCTATGGGAGTCCACACATGTTGCTATTTGCTCATTAGCTAAGGAGTGGAAAATTTATGGAAATATACTATTATAACATTTGCACTTTGAGTGATAAGTACTAAGATTTGTGTGCACGTGTTAATAAAATAATGAATTCCTAGCAGGAAGATATGAAGAAGAAAAGGGTAGCTAATTCTCTAACAAAACGGAGAGGCGGAAATCTTGACTTGCCCAAGATTTTTTTTTTAATTATTTTATTTTTTAAATGAGGGCCTAGGCCTGTTCTTGCACATTTAGGCACTGAGCCAAGTGGCCCAAGTTTTAAAAGTTGTAAATGATCAGTAGCTTCTACTGGAGTCCCGTGAGTTGAGTCCCTTAGTTGCTAGACAAATGTGCTCTTCCTCCTTGCACTACCTTATAATAAAATGTTGCATTCATATGCCTTGTGTAAAGAAATGAATTCTGAATTGAGCTAAAACAGGAGCAGCCACACAGTGTATACAGGAATAAGTATGGGCATTCCTCAGAAACCAGCCTGACCTAGTTTCTTAAGTAACACCAATTCATAATGTAACTTCCTTTTATGTCAAGTTTCTAATGCGTTGCTTGAGCTTACATTCAGGCACCAAAGATATGAGTGTTTTAATTAGCACCCTACCACCAAAAACAGATGAGACATTAGCCCATTAGTCTGCACCCGCCATGTGTTAACTAGCTGGCTGCCAGATGGTAGCCCACACCTGCCATGTGGCCACCACCCACTGAACATTCATGGTGTTTTTTGAGGAGATTATGGGCCCACTGTGTCGGCTAATGGGTGCCCATGTGTCCGTGGTCCATCTGCTAGGTTTGCTTGCAGCCTCGCCAGCATCCAGATCTGCCAGCACCAGTCATGCCTAGAGCACTTGGCCAGCTCAGTCGCTTGTTTTTGACAGCGGCGCTGGCTAACAAGGCAAGGGGGAAACGAGCAAGAGGCCCCTTTCAGACCAGGGAGGAGGGAACTCAGTAGCAAAGCTGCCCAGCTGACAGGTAGGCCTGGGGAAGAGGGAGCCAGCTAGCGCCACTGTGGAGGCTGCTGCAAGTGCATGAATTGTGGGCAGGGGGCTTCCCCTTTATTCTGTTGGACGTGCTAAATGATTGTGGGGGCTGCACTGTCTGAACATGGGCTCCAGCAGGCTAACTTTGTGTCTGTTTTCATGTGGTCAGGGAATTCTATCAACATTTCTCAAAATTTTGATTTGAAGTAGGTAAAAAATGTGTTCTTTTTTAAAAACAAATTTAAACTTTTATTTTTTAACTAGTTTCCAGTTACATCCATATATGTGTACAGAAAATTAATTTGTCTATTAGCAATGACATTTATCTATATATACACAAGCTACCAACAGCATATCTCTAAGAAACCAATTACATCGTTCACCTAAGAGATAACCAACTCTAACCCTGATAATCCTAAAAGTTAAGTTAAACATAGCCTCTTTTGCTTTGCCTTGCCATTCGGCGAGTCTTAAGTGAGTATACTTTTGATATACCTCAAACTAAGTTAACTTTTCAGAAACTAGAATAAAAAATTGAATTTCTGAGTGGACAGGAGGAGGATGATATTTCCATATTATTATTATTATTTATTTAATTATATAGTACGAGCAATGTGCCTGGTGCTTAGCAGCCTTGATTAGAGACAGTCTTACAATCTAGAATGCATGAGAGAGGTGATACATAGGGTGAAACAGGGATACATTATAACCTCCTGCTTCCAGTAAAATGTCAGCTTTCATTATTAGTTTAAAAAAACATATTAATTTTATTATGCTGGCAGTATCATTTCCCCCCACTAAACAAAAATCTAGGTTAGGTGAATGTATCTTGTTTTAGACTACTCAGATTAGAAAACTATACAGTAACTGTCTCAATGTTATTTAGATATATTAGCCAGAGTAAAGGAACGTTTGGAGCTCAAAGTGCTTTACTTCTCTTTACTGTGTTGAGTTCTTAATGTTAACTTGAAGGAGTTGCTCTTCAGATTCTCAAATATAGTTTTCTTATGTACACAAATTATTCTGTAATTGAACAGTACACATTGGTACTTTGCGTCATATGCTAACAGCACACCCTGTCGCATAACTGATAATTGTTACAATACTTCATTTGGTTACTAGAGGAAATGTGGCTAGCGAGTCACAGTTAATGTTGACAAACATGGCTTAATGGGGAAGAGTCAACCCGAATTTCGTAACCTGTTGGAATTCTTTGAGGGTGTAAATAAGCATGTGGACAAGGGAGACCCAGTAGATATAGTGTACCTGGATTTCCAGAAAGCATTTGATTCGGTCCCTTATGAGAGACTCTTGAGAATTAAAAAGTCATGGGATAGGTGGTAGTGTCTTACTATGGATCAGAAACTGGTTGAAAGATAGAAAGCAAAGGATTAGGACTAAATGGTCAGTTTTCACAATGGAGAGATGTAAAAAGTGGTGTGCCTCAGGGATCTGTATTGGGACTGGTGCTGTTTAATGTATTCATTAATGATTTGGAAAAGGGTGTTAAGAGTGAGGTGATCAAATTTGCAGACGACACCAAGTTATTCAAGGTAGTTAAAACACGAGCAGACTGTGAGGAACTGCAACAGGATCTTACGACACTGGGTGCCTGGGCATCTAAATGGCAAATGAGATTTAATGTGGACAAGTGCAAAGTGATGCACGTAGGGAAAAATAATCCAAACTATGCGTACACAATGCTGGGTACTAAGCTAGGAGTTACCACTCAGGAAAAGGATCTGGGGGTGGTTGTGGACAATACAATGAAATCCACAGCGCAGTGCGCAGCAGCAGTCAAAAAAGCAAACAGAATGTTAGGAATTATTCGGAAGGGGATAGAGAATAAAACTGAGGATGTCATAATGCCTCTATACAAATCAATGGTGCGACCGCACCTCGAATATTGTGTGCAGTTCTGGTCGCCCCATCTCAAAAAAGACATAGCTGAACTAGAAAAGGTACAGAGAAGGGCAACAAAAATGATCAAGGGCATGGAAGGGCTCCCGTATGAGGAGAGGCTTGGTAGGTTGGGGCTCTTCAGTTTGGAGAAGAGACGACTGAGAGGAGATATGATAGAGGTCTATAAAATCATGAGTGGTGTGGAACTAATAAACAAGGAGCAGTTATTTACCCTCTCAGCTAGTACTAGAACTAGGGGACACTTCATGAAACTCATGGGTGGCAAGTTTAAAACAAATAAAAGAAAATATTTTTTCACTCAGCGTATAATTGGGTTGTGGAATCTGCTGCCAGAGACTGTGGTAAGGGCCAGTACTATAGCTGAATTTAAAAGAGATTTGGACAAGTTTCTAGAAGATAGGTCCGTTAGCAGGTATTAGCCAAACAGGATCGGGGAACATGATGGGAGCTGGGGGAAAACCAAAGGAATGGATCCCTCATTGTGACCTGTTGGGTGCTTCTCCCAAGCCACCATGATTGGCCACTGTCGGAGACAGGATGCTGGGCTAGATGGACCATTGGTCTGACCCAGTATGCAACTTCTTATGTTCTTAATGGAAAGAAACAGCTTTCAATTTTTTTGACCACTTAAAGCAAACAAGAAACAACAACATTGATAATGCCATGAAAGGCCTTAAAATGTTTTTTTTTTCAGTGTGTTGGGCTTGGATATGTTATATGAAAATTGCTTTATTGTCTACACATTTATGTAGGTTGGTGTTTTCACAAATTTGTTTACAGTATACAGAAATACAAATTTCTGTTGATACTACCTGCATTAGACTAAATCTTTGTTAGTGATAATTAGGAAGACAATTTTTTATAAAAGGGTTGTTAATGAACAGCTGGAAGTATCCACGTGTCAGCGGTGAATAGGAATCTTTCTTTGCCTGCTCTTCGAACCCAAATCATCAATTTAAAGCTATGGAAATAAATATACTTCAGGATTTAAATTCATATTGTCTTCGCTATAACTGCTTGCTTCCCAGAAAGACTACAAGTGAACAGATTTTTCAAGTTCTAGTCATCCAGCTAAGTAGGTTCTTTCTAGCATGCATGCCTGAAAAGAAGGTGGGGACATATTTTAAAAAACTCCAAACCTCACTGGAATGAAACTATTAGCCATAGTTTCATACAGTGATTATGTAGATACATGTGCTGACAGAGTGCTTCAGTACATGCTACTCAGGAATCTTTGTCTATAGATGCTACTAAGCAAGCACTTTCTATACAGTCTCTGCTACAACTGAGCACAAGAGCTAAAACAGAATGACAAATAACCAAATAAAAGCAAAGGGTGTTTTTAAACGAGCAAGGCTTGAGAGGGGTGGGATGGCCGCTGAGTGGCACAGCTTTGGAGCAGCCACTCACATGGAGCAAGTGGGAAGGTCACACAAGCAACCTCTACACACTCCTGCTACCACGGTCCAGCCCTGAAAACAACTATGAGCAGCCATTCCCCCTCCCCCCTGCCTGGCAACACCTCCCCAAGCCTCTCTCAGCTGCTCACCCTCTGCCATGACACAGCCATGGATACCATGGAAACATGAAGCCGCAGCAGTCAGTAATCCCTTCCTGCCCATTGCTGGGGGACCTGCTGCAGTTGCTGGCAGTCCTGGGCAACAATGGAGGCGCATACTGGAGGTGGGGGAACACGCAGGAAGCTGCTGTCCTCCATGGTGTTGGCTCTTCTCTCGTGCGTCACGAGGGGGGTTTGTTGTGCTGTGAGCCAACATGGTGGCGTATTTCACACGCATGTCCTTTAAGAGCTCTCCAGAGAACTCCTGGCAGGACTGGGAGGCAGGCAGACATGGACTTGTCTGCTGGGGTGGTTGGGCACCACAGTTCATATGGGCAGGGGATGTGTGGGTGCCTGTCCCCATGCACTTTTTGGGCTTCCTCCGTATGGCGTACTCTGGATTTTTCAGCAGTGCTCAATGCGTAGTCATGAGGGGGGGTGTTGCTTGGGCCATGGGAGCATGCATCCTCCCAGACCATCTTCACACAGGCATTGGGATGAGTGGTTGATGGGTGGCCATGTGTGGTAGCATCTTGTTTAAAAACACCCAAAATGTGTATCAAAACAAATGCAACCCCATCTGCTAATTCACAACTTTTTTATAGGAAGGAAAAACAGCCTGTAAAAGGGAAAAATTAAATACAATCATGAATACTAGAAAAAAATGGTGTGAACGTATGCAAGTTTGCAAAGTATCTGTTTGCTCTGCACATGACACCAGTCTGAGCTATTGCTGCTGCACACTTACGTGCGCAGTTATGATTAAATAAGATTTTATATATAAAAGCTTAAAACACCCTTTCTCCCCAAAAGTAATATTTAAACATTTAAGCAGAAAAATGTTGCTATTCATAAGTCTCCAGTACCACGAGACGAGATGATATTTGGCAATGCAGCTAACAAATTTGAACTAAGCTTTCATAAATGGTAAGTTCTGCCTAGAATATTGGAACTGATCAAAAAAATCTTATTGCTGAATGGGGTTGTTAGGAGTGGAGGCAGAGATTCATATTTTAAATGTAGAGATGATAAATTAATTTCAAAATTTGGTGTGAGATTCCTGTAATAGTGTACCTTTATGTGGCATTCCACATGTACCTTCTGTCCCAGGCAGGAGATTAGTGTAAGAGCGCATTAGCAATTATTTTGTTAGTCTCCCACCTAGTCTTGTTTTCATTGGAAGGAATGTGAAATGGACTAAGCTGAAGTAAAAAATGAGAACTGTTTAAATCCACACTCGTTCTTTTCAATGTCTCAGTAATGCATGTCTGTCAGTGTTAGTGTCTACTAAGTATTCAGATAATTTGTCATATTGTGAAATTAACCTTCCAAATCCTTTCTTAAGAACATGAAGAATCTTAAAGCCCGTAGCTGACACTGCATATAATTATCACCTTTCTTACAATTTAGCTTTCCTTGAGAAATTACAACAGAAACTATCTGTCAAATAAGAAAAAAAAAACTGACCTGTAGGTGGTGGTATTCTTTATTATTTGACAAATTTTTACCCCGCTCTTCCCGCCATAGGCAGCCCAGAGCAGCTAAGAATACAAAAATATAAATATATAACAATTTAAACATTTTAAAACATAAGACACAAAACAGGGGAATAAACCCACTCCCCCCACCCACCCCTTACTCCTCTCCCTGGCTAAATGCCTGACGGAACAGCCAGGTCTTACAGCTCCTACAGAACTCCAGGAAGTCAGAGGCCAGACGGGCCCCCACCGGGTGGGAATATCAGAGGCACAGCGTGGCCACCGAGAACGCCCTGCTCTGCGTGGCCCCCCGGGAAACCCGGGGAGCTTCTAACAGGGCAGGGACCGGTCTCCAAAATGTGTGACTGTAAAGTGCTGCATATGCCTAGCAGCACTATAGAAATGAGCAGCAGTAGTAGTAGTCGTCTAGAGGGGGATCACAAGTAGAGAAAGCTCTGTTAGGAGATGGCCTGGCACCTGGGTTCGTTGCAGTCTTGGAATGTTTGCCTCCTCATTGCAGCTGTGTTAAGTTTGCATAGTCAGATAGACTAGAAGAAATTTCAGTTACGTGTATGGTCATGGAACTTGAAAAGGCAAAGTACTTTAAGTGCTACAAGCTCTGCAAGTTGTGCAGATCCATTACTTATAGACCTTTCCAGGGTTTTCTTCTTTTTAGGAGTATAGATGTTTCTATACTGAATCAAACTCATAATCCATAATTCTGATTTTGACTATGACCAACATACCATACTGGAGAGGAGGTTTAAGATCCCTGTATTAGGCAAAAAAAATAATCTGTTCCTTAGAGGGCTCAGCATAACCCTGAATAGTTAGAGTGCATTTAAACCCAATCTTTATATTCTTTAATCCTGATGGATTTACTGTTTTCCATATAGGTATCTGGTCCCTCCTGGAGTCTTATCTTATATCTGGCCTCAACCTCATCAAAACCTTAAAAGTTGACGTAGATGCAGATACATTTAAAAATAATAATAATAACAATTAGCATTCATTAATGTATGCTCTCAAACTATATATTGTATTAATAGCTACATTGCACACATGGACATTTTTTTCCTTTTGAATGTGAATTTGTAACTAGTAAGTCATTTTTCTTGCTACAGAGATAGCATCAAATGTCATTAAATGTTTTATAGTTTACTATCTGTCTCTGAGTTCCCCTGCCATTTTTAATTTTGCTCCATTTGCTTATTTAGATGTTCTCCTTTTCCACGTTGCAGAGTAAAAGGTCCATACAGAAGGGAAACTGTCTAAAGACAACATGCTTTCAAAAGTACAAACACACTGAGTACATAGAACCCTTCCCTCCCACCCCAAATCTTTCATTTATCATAATCTTGGGTGCTGCTTATGCAAACAGTAACTCCCTGTTAGTGTTGTAATATTGAAAAGTTTTCATTTCCCAAAAGCTTCGACAGCCTAAAAGATTTATTTTCCCTGTTAGCCTCAGCATAGTTCCTAGTACAGAAAAGCCAATGAGTGTCCGTTGATTTTAAATGGGAAGCAGAAAAATCTTCACCAGGCAAGACTGAATAGTTGACAGTATCAAAGGTAGAAACTGTTTCACTTTCCATCCCTTTTACATATAGCCTTTGTAAAATAACTGTTCTTGCTCTGAAACCCAGTGGTGGGAAGAATCACCCCAGCCTACTTACGTCAGCTTAATTTGAGAGTGCATTTCATTTTTAGGTACCTTTGAACTCTTTAATGCTGTAGCTCTCAAGCGTCTTACAAATTTGGTCCACCACCTGTATTTTGTCATCTTTTTGTGACCCACCAACACATCCTGTGGAGGAGATGGGTAAATTCCAAGCTGTACCATCACCAATGAGACGAGCCCCATTGCTCAAAATCTGTGTGTGTGGTGGTGTGTCCACAGTGCACATCATCTGCTATTAACTCTGTTTCTGGAGGTTTTCAAACAAAGACTGGGCAGTCCTCTGGAGATACTGTGCCTGTGCACTTCCTCAATCAAGCAGGGGGTTTCTAACTCTATGCTGATTGCCAAGGCTTTTTTCTACTATGGCAAAGGACCAAAAGTCTCCCAAGTACAAATGTTATTTATTTTACAATTTTATGCACGAAGAGTAGAGGACGGCCTCTAGAATTGTTCCAGGACATGGTCTGTAAATCAGGGTTGGGGAACCTCAGGCCCGGGGCCAAATGTGACTTGTGGCCAGGAAGAGGGCCAAGTAAAAACTAGCCATGGGCTGCATCTGGTCTCCCAGCCTGAGGTTCCCCATCCCTGTTCTGTGGCTAGTGGGAGCCATTTAACCACCTTCTAGTGACCTGGTGAGTTGGGACCATAGTTTGGAAAACACTGCTTTAATGTACATGCAAATACATTTTTGACTAGAAATAAAATATCAGTAGTTGTTAAATGGGTTATTTTTTATTATTAGGTATTCTTACAATTATTAATCAATGTTAGAGAAACTATAGAAACATTCCAGAACTGGCAATTGTTTGCTGTTCTAGAACCAGTGAATTTCTCAGGATTGGATCTTATTCCATATATTGGTTTCTATGGTCACAGTCTTTTATAAACATGGGCTGCAATCCACAAAACACTCACTACTTTGGGCTTCAACAGGACTATTCTGGAGTAAGTGTTTTGTGCATTGCTGCCCAATTATTTTGACTGATAAATTCAGTGGATGTGCTAGGAAAGTACATGGTTAAAGATAAATAATTGTTAAAAAATATGAAGGTCTTTGGTATATTTCAGGGGTGGGCAAGGTTTCCTAATCCCAAGAGCTGCATCCGTTTAACACACTGGAGCCAGAGAGCTGCATGTGTCTCTAGAGCCACAGTTTGCTCGCCTCTGGTATATTTCATCATGAGCATACTTTTTAAAAAAGCAAATTGCTGTGCAAATTCATTCATATTTTTAGTTGTATTTGTACATTCATCCATTGTTAACTCTTAGTTAAAATAAAATTTCAGCCATTGATAAATCATGCTTTCATCATCTGGCACCATCTTATTTGAAGTTGTCATTTTAGTTGCAATACTATAACAATATTTGATGATAATTTGATAGCAGTAACTTAGATCTGGTCTGACTTGAGTACTGACAAGCTGGTGATGTACTGACAAGCTAGTGGTATTTTCATGTTGATGTTGTCTTTTGGCACTTTGTTAAATATCTAATTTCTTTGAAACTAGCCCTATCAATTGTTTCAACACTTTTTGCTTCCGGAAGTCTAAAAGAGAAGCTGATAACTTCTGCCTTCCTCTCTGCCTCTAGAAATAGGCACTGTATAATTTAACTATAGTCAGATATGAAACAACCCGTTTCAGATGAGGTTTTTAAGGAAATTGCCAAGAATAATAATAATTAAAACAAACAAAAAAACGTTGGCAGCATTGCTTTTAATTTAAATTCTGAGTAATGAAAGGTATTCATTTGGCAGCTCTCTGGCTTATGTGAAGTAAGTTGTTTTCAGTGCAGAACTTCGTGGCAAGTTGTTCAGATCACAAAATCTACCATTGCAAGGTGTACCTATTTATTTATTTGCTTTCTTTATAGAACGTCTTGCAGATTTTTTTCGCATTGGATATAGCCAATTTTGTGCTTTTGGTGATAATATTCTACCAGGGACTCTAAATGCACTGAATATGCACACTTATTCTGCATTTCTGCTAATTGTCTGAGTGTGATGGGGCAGAGAAGCCGTTGATAAAGAGCACAACTCTTTCAGCTTTTGTAACAAATTAAAAGTTTAATAAAGGTGTTTGATACCAAATACAGATTTGTATAAATGTAATTATTAGGATCACTTGGGGTTCATTCACACCCTAGTGGAAAAAGCAACATGAAATGCTGCCTGTACTGGCTTCCCCCTTGGGGATGAAGGGGCTGTTGTGCGAATTGGGTTTATATGACACAGGTTTGCTTCCCCTCAGTGTCACAATGGGTGTTTTCAGATGGAAGCAGGGCTGGCTTCCCCCAGACCTGCTTCAGGATTGCACTCCTACATCTGCCCGCTTGCAGACCCTAGGGGTTTGGGTTTGTAGTTTATTAGTATAATACTAATTATTATTATTATTATTATGGCACTAACTTCCGCCATGGCCAAATGGGTTGGGTTTATATAGACTCAGTGCCTGCCATAGCCTGCGTGCATGGCACACCCTCCACCACACCATAGAGTTGTGGGTGAATCACCTGATGCTCTAGGCTGCCTCCTGCAACCCAATGGTGTTGCCCAGGGCAGCCCCCAGCCAAGAGTGGATTGCAGTGGCCAGCTGCCTACTAGACAGACAGCAGCTTCACCTCAGGCTGTGTGCCTTGGGTTTGGCTGGCTGCTCTGCCAGTGGCTTTTTAGGATGTTCCAGAGCACTGCCTGCAAAGCTTCCTCGGAACAGGGACAGCCTGCTCTGCCTCTGCTCAGTCAGCACCATCTGGTGGCCTGCTTTTAGACGTACAGGTCTCCCGGGAGTGTAGTGGAACAGAAGCGGGCGCTGCCTGTCCATCCGAAAACACCCACTGTCTAAAGCAGACAATGTTGGTAACCTGCTTCTGTAGACTAATGCAATACTACAACATGTAAGAAAATAATGGTTTGTAAACTTCAACTGTGAAGTGTATCGAATAATTATGTTTAAAGGAAGTTTTAAAAGGAAATATGACCTCAAGAAAAGCTAGACACTGGCCAGATGTTGACGTTGCTGAAGTTCTTTGACTGTATTTGACACATGAATATAAATAATTAGTTGCAGTGCAAGTTTTTCTACATTACCTGTTGGTGATGTCAGCCCATCCTTGGAAGCTCTACTCTAAAAAGCAGACTGCTGCTTAAGCAGCAGGATACAAGGTGTGCAATTATTTTGCAACAAACACTTGGCTGGGGTGTGCTTTTTGCTTTGAGTTCATCTTGTCTTGAAGGTGTTGCACAATAACCACTCCGGAGGATTGAAATGTTATTGTGAAACTTTTCAGTGTTTCCTTCCCTCAGTCCAGCTGCTAAGCGTGCCAGTTGGGGAAATCGGCCTTTCCTAGAGATAGAGAAGTATATTTCTTTGATAAACGTTTCTACTACAGCGTTTATTAATTTCTGTTTTTCGGCAACTGAAAACGTGTACATTTGTTTCCTTCATTTCCACCAATTAGGAATTGTAGAAGCTTTCTCCTTTTGCATGACTGGTTTGAACTTGAAGTCCTCCATTTTTGATAGGCTAATTCCTTATAAGCTTCTCTTTTTTAGTCTCTCCTAGCTTTTCCAGAATCAGATCATTGTCTGTTTTAGGGGTAATGATATGCCACAAGAAAGCATAATGGTCTTAGGAAAGAAGAGAGCAATGTGAAGATAGTAAATGTTTAAGAACACCATACTGCATCAGCTCAGCATCCTTTCTCTGATGAGGGCTGTCTTCAGTTGCTTCTGAAAAGTGCACAGCAGGTATAATGCAGTGATCCGTTTAAAATAATTGAGACAAAGTAGTTGAGATGATGCCTTTTTAGTATAGACCAACTTCTGGCAGCAAGGTGCCAGACTTTTGAGCTTCACAAAGCTACACTTGCCTGCCTGAAAAGTAGCTCTGAAGCTCGAAAACCATGCACACTCCTGCAGAAGTTGGTCCAATAAAAAGCACCATCTTAACTACCTTGGGCTCGGTCTCATGTCCCGCGGAAGCTGCGCATGCATGCACTTTCCGTGCGGCACAATGGGCCGGCAGTGGGGATGCTCGCAGTTTGCATGCGTGTAGGTCTGCGCAGGATCTGTGGCCAATGGGATCAAGCCCAGTGTCTCTCTTTTTTTCTCATACTGGTGATCAGCACAGCAACCACTTTAAAACAACTGCTCCATACAGGGCGCGAAATTTCTGGTCGCCAGGTCGCCATTGGCGACCAGAAAATCAGGACTGGCGACCTGCCCTTAATGCAGCTGCCCAGCCACCTGTCCCGCTGAGGTTTTTTCGTTATTTTTTTTAATCTGCGACAAAAAATTTTTTCCAAAAAACCTCAGCGGGACACGCTGCTCTGCCTGTGTCCCCCTGCAAGCTGCGCCTCCTCACGCCCTGCCTTACGTCATGCTGGACCCGCCCCCCCCTGCTTCACATGGCAGAGACCCAGAAATAAGTATGGCTATGCGATAGCCATACTTCCGGGTCTCTGCCATGTGGAGGGCTCCTGTGCGACTCACTGCGTGGGGGGGAAGCCTGGGCCCTGGCCGGGGCTGCAAGTACTGGCCCGACTCCACCACGCCGCCGCCTCTCTGGCCTGAGAGGAGGTGGCGCTGTGGGGCCCAGCCCAGTACTTGCAGCCCCCCCAGGCTGCCTGGCTGTATCTGCTCACAGTGCCGCGGCACCCCGGCCAGCTGGAGCCGCTCAGGAGAAGAGTGGCCAGTCGGTCAGCGGAGCTGAGGAGGAGGCAGGTGCAGCAGCAGCCCAGCAGGTAAGACTGCCCCCAGCACCCGACCGGCACCCGTTGCCACAAGCCCCTCTCTGGCCTGCGTGCATGTCCCCATCCCCGTTGTCCCCACCCCGTTTCCCCCACCCCCGTCCCTGCTGTCCCCCATCCCCGCTGTCCCCATCCATGCGGGGGATGATCCATGATTAAGTGAGTAGTTTTTAGTAGCTATTAAAAGGTGTGTGTGCAGATGAGGAACACTTATTTATGCACAAGTATGCGAATGTACATATTTGCATAAATAGGTGGTGGCTAATTATGCAAATTTGCAGTTTAATTTACCCTTGGTGACCAAGAAATTTTTTTGGCTACTAGACTTGGATCTGAAATTTCATGCCCTGGCTCCATATACAATCATGCAGCCACGTTTGCCTCTCTGGACGTTGCCTGCTTTTTCACTCTGTGATGACCTGATGTTCATTGAGTGTAAATGAGCTTGTGACTATTTCTGTCCTTTGAATCCAAATGGGGTGATTCTTCCCAAGCCATTTTGAATTTTGTTGGTTCAGTCTCGCAGACAGTGGGGGCTGGTCCTAATCCCCCTGTTTCTTCCTGCTCCTTCTCTAGGCTTTTTCCAAGTAAGGCGTTCTGCGTTGAAGCCAAGTTTGGGCTTTTGGGGTTGTGTGCAAAGGAAAGGAATATGGGGGTGGGAGTGAAGGTCTCTGAGCTGTGCCAGTGGTGCTCCAGGAGAAAGTGCTTTACTCTGAAGGAGCTAGTTCCTTATCTGAAGTGAAGGAGAAGCAAATTTGGAAGGGAGGGGGAGAACGTAGTATCAGGATGCATTCATGTTGCAGTAGTACCCAGAGACATTATGCTGGCTCCTGTAAACACACAGTGGGACAAAAAATCCTTGCTTCCAAAGAGCTTTCAGTCTGACTAGAGAAAGTGCTATGTAGTGAATCATACAGATGTCAGTTACCAATCAGTACAGAGGCTGTCAGACTGCAGTTGTACTGCTGCATTACATAGCACTATACTAGATGGGAACAAATAGCCAGCAAGAGTAGTCTGTAGCCTAGTGGTTAAGGTGTTAGACTTGCAACTGGGAGACCAGTGCTCAAATCTTTTCTTAGCTTTGGGCTGGGTAGCTTTGGGCAAGTCACTAATCCCAGCCTCAGTTCCCCATCTGTAAAATGGGAACCACCACCACGTACCTTATGGTGTTATTGTGAGGGATAAACTTGATGAGGATTGTCAAGCACCTTTAGCACTGAAAGTGGTATGGAAAAGATTGCTAATAGCTTGAAACAGGTATGCCAGCATAATATTGCTGTCCTTACCCATGCTGTGCTCTGTGTCGATGCTTTAACCTTTGTGCTAAGCTAGGCAGAATATCATCCCTGCAGTTGGAGCTGTTGTTATCATCACTGAGGTTGGTGAGTTGGTAGCTTGTGATCAGTAGAAATCTGGAATTATTTGATAAAAAGGTACTGCTGAAGATACAATAATAATGCTTCTACTGGGGCCTCAGTAGCAATATTGCTTCTAGTTTACATTCTGCTCCACATTTGAAAGTGCAAGGCTAACTCTAATGAAGTGAGGCAGCCCATTTACTTCCATTTTACAGAAAGCAAAGTGCGGTACAGGGACGAAGTTTCTCACACAAGGGAATTAAAATCAGAGGGGAGATATCCTAACTCATGAACAACAGGTTCTCTTGGTACTGGTACTCAGGAGGAAGGGGTTGGGAATACAATCCCAGAGACACGCAGCAAAGCCTGGAGATAAATAGCTAGATAAACACAAACACGGTTTTAAAAAAACCAAAACGCATTAAAGGGCAGAACCATTTCAAAAACAAAAAACTAACTTAAACTAAAAAAAAACATGAAAATGAATTACAGTTGCAATTCCAAAAACATTTAACAACCTACATTACAATTAAACATATACACCACAATCATGGAAATTATTTAAAGGCTTTCTATCTATATTTCATAATTTACCATCAACATAAGATATGCATTTAATTCCTTACCATACATATATACTCTTATTAATATTTATTGCTAAACTATCACATTTCCTTATTAATAATTTATTTATTATCATTCAACAACAAATATTTTTTCCAAACTGCATTAACTCTGTTTTTACTGTTGACCATGTCAGTGCAGACAACTTTATACAATCGCTTGTATACAATACAATTTTGCGCAAAAAGAGTTAAAGCAGTTTGGAAAAGGTTTTCATTGCCACCACCACCCCAATCTGAGACCTTGGCTATGCCCCTACCCCAATCCCCCTCTGCGGGTGCCTAAGGTCTGAGGTGATAACCCAGATGCAGGAGCCGGTGAGGAGGTTCCCAGTCTCGAAAGGACACTCCTTCCTACAGAAACCCTCCACAGAGAGATCCGCCACTCTCTTACCCATGTTGTGCCTGTGACAAAATGCCCTTGCCCTGACAAAGACCCCTCTGACCCCCCTTTGCTGAAACTGTAAACCTGGCTCAGCCAAAGCCTAGGCCTCAACAAGCACCTGTTCAGGACTTCCTCATTACTGAAATTCCTAAATGGGGGGGGGGGGGGG
>QEPC01001708.1:368872-381471 GCA_003113815.1 Sphenodon punctatus | reverse complement strand
GGGGGGGGGGGGAACTCTACACCTAAGACAGGTGATGTGGGATGATGGAATCATAGAAAGAGAGGGGCTGCTGGACTGCAGCCAGCTGACCCTCCTGGACAAATCAGAACGTAGGTCAAGGATGCCTTAAAAGGACCAGCACTGGCATTTTGACTCTCTCTCTGGACTCGCTGACTGAGATCTCTAGCAGACGCTGCTAGGCTGGTGACCTCCCTGCCTGGAGGCACTCATGAACTATATGGCTTAACAGTAACTCTGGCCTTTGCCAAAGAAGAACTTGGACCCCATAGGAAAACCATCCCCTGTGGAGACCTGATCAGAACCAGTGTGAGTACCTTGCTAGGTACCTCAGCCACAGTTAGAGGAAGACGCTTTCCAAACGGGCTACTATGTCCACAGGACTGACTCTTATTGCTCAAAGAGTTATCACCCCCTAGTTCTATGCTTTTATTCCTTTTTATATGGATCAGTAAAGTCTTAAGTTTTCTTTTTATCCTACTGTGTGGGTGTGTTATTGGCTGACCATTAAACGCCTCATGAGGCCAAGCTACTAAAGAGGGGGGAAATCTACCTATTTGGCTAGAAGCCAACAGCTTTGGAACCAAGGGAAGCCTCCTGTGGGTAGCTCTGGGGATCTGCCTCCAACACAGAGGAGGAAATCCCAGGAACAGAGTGCCAGGAAAGGGGAGTGCTTTGGAGAAGCTGTAAGGCTTATGCCTTTTGGGGGCTCACATTTCCTGAGTGGTGTGAATGCCTGCGGGGAAACACGCAGGTGGTGGCAGTGGAATATCAAGGGTTCTGGGAGTTTGTTGCTGTGGGAACCCCTTGTCAGAGATTTGGAGAAACCCAATGAGGTGGGTGTCTCAGCTGTATAGCACCCCCTACTGGTGTTTCGCCACAGTGCCAAGCCGGGGGGAGGGGAGCTGCTCTGTGCTGTGTCCGCCCCTCCCTAGGCGCTGGTGGGTTTTTGGGAGCAGCGGTTGGGACTGTGCCCATGTCATAATGCTTGCCCAGGGCGCCTCCTCTCTTGTGGTTCCTTTGGGCGGGGTCACCTTTTGCTTTGGGGAGGAGGAGTATCCACTCCAGCCTCCCACCATCAGCCCGTGCCGCTTTCTTCCCTCTCTGTCTCAATCCCTCTCTCTCTCAGGGTTAAGCCCTACCGGCCTTGTGCAGCTTTCTCCGACACAATACCTCATGGACAAGTCTTTGGGCTGCCTCCTCTCTGCCAATGTCCGCTATCTGGCAGGAGACTCGGCCTCTGCCATGCCTCCTGGCCTGCTCTGTGCCACTGCTCTAGCCCTTAAATGGCCCTGCTGGGCTCTTCCTGGTTGGGCTACTCTTGATGACGTCAGTAGCCTGAAGTCCCAGGGTTCCCATGGGCTCCTGGGAATTGTAGTCCTGTGGTGCTCTGACAGCTGCTCGGGACTCTTACTGCCCACCTCCGGCAGGCGTTTTGGGCCCTTCTGCTATCCTCGTTGAGATATTCCCAGCCCAGCCTTCCCTTACTCACGCAGTGACTTTCTCACCTGGTGAAATGCGCAGCATTTGGCTCTGGGAAAAACTCCAGGAGGCAAATGCTGCAGCTTTTCCCATGAGGCAAATGCTGCAGCTTTTCCCATGAGGCAAATGCTGCAGCTTTTCCCATGAGGCAAATGCTGCAGCTTTTCCCATGAGGCAAAAGCTTCGCAGCATTTGCCTCCCAGAGCTTTTCCTGGAGTCAAATGCTGCGTATTTTGCTCTGAGAAAGTCGCAGCAGCAGCAGAGTGCCCTCCCAGATGTCAGCCATGCCGTCTGCCCATCACCCGGGGAAGAAGTAGGTGGGTGGGGACCAGCTGCAGCGGGACACGGGATCTATCCTTTCCCCGCCCCCACTCCCATGCTCTGTGCGAGGAGCTTGTCGGTACCTGAGCCACAGCCACCTGCAATGGAAATGAGTAGCAGAGCAGGAGGCTGCTGCTGCCTGCTGTCAGGCTGGTGGTGGCGGTTACACAAGTGTGTGGGAGCTGAGATATGGAGGAGCAGCAGTGGCTCTCCTGAATGGTGAGGCAGAGGTAGCAGAATCGCAGCACTTGCCCTGGGTAAGGAAAAAGCGCGTGTCGGGGGAGGCAGCGGGGAACGTGGCTTCATACAAGGACCCTCACTGACAGCCTGAGCAGCAGCAGAGCAAGTGAGAGGGAGGTGGCGGCTAGTTCCCTCCCTCCCTTCTCCTCATTCAGCAGACTGATGAAGCTCACCGCGGGGCTTGCCCCTGTGCCCAGAAGCATGGGCAGTACTGTGCATGCGCAAGCCAGCAGAATTTTAAAATTTTTATTAACTCTGTGTCAAAGGTCTCAAAGAATCTCAGACTCCAGCAGCACTTGATGTAGATCTCCGACTACAAGCCTGTCAAGACTTAGGGCTCAACTCGTGCTGGGGGAGGAGATATCCTTGGTTCAAAATAGTCAAGACGCTGTGCATTTTGGCCACAACTTTTCAGCAATTATAACTTTTTATTTTCTGGCTGGATCCTCTTCAAACTCTGTACGTATGACGGTTCCCACAATTATAAGCCATGAATAAATTTTCAGAACTGGAGCTCAAGTGGTTCCTCAATATCAGGGCTTCAGCAGTCCCCTGTTTATAATGGAGAGCAGTTCTGCCTTTAACTTTCTGGCTCCTACTGGAGCCAGAAAATTTGCAATCTTGGCAGATTTCTGATTTACTTGCACAAGAGTTCAGAAGTCAGATTAATTTAAAAGCCAACAGGCAGGTGAAAATGCTTGTGTGCAAAAACTAGTTCTGCAACAAAGTCTGTAGTATTTTTATAGTTTTGAGGTTTTTAACAGCCCAGAGCCCTACATAGGTACCAGGGATCTTGAAATATATAAATACATAGCATGGTCTAAAAATAAATGTATATGCTTCTGCAAATCAACGTATTCCAGCTTTTACTCAATAGTGTCTCATTTTCCTTTATTTAAATGAGAGCCACTAAGCCATAAAATTGAACAGCAACAAAGCTGTATAAAAACTGATGTATGACTGGCCTATACTCCTATCCCAGAGAACAAAGGAGTCCTGGCTCAATTATGAATTTGCTGTTAAGCATCTAACATGTCCTGATGCTGTTTAAGCAGTGCAACTATTCAAGAGTATGATTGCCTTTCAGAAGTTCAGAATTAAAATGCTAACTCTGCTTAGTATAACCTACTGTGTTAGTTTTAAAGCAGGGGTGGGGAACCTCGCACCTGCAGACCCAATGAGGACTGCAGCTAGTATTTATTTGGTTCCTTTCCAATTCCTGGATCTGACTCCTAGTTCTGACTCCTAGCCCCCAAGCATAAAAGACTGAGCTCGGGGGAAGGGAGCATAGTTTAGGGTATGCACTCAAGGATAGGGGAGAAATCCATGAAAAATCCTCCCTCATTGCACCCCTTTGCACCCCCACTTTCCAACTTCCATGCAGCCATTGAGGCTTGTAAGTTTAGTGTTCCCCATTCTGGTTGAAAACATGAAAAGCAAAACATTCACTTGGAAAAGAGAAACTTATGCCGTAGCTATGCAGGCAGCAAAAAAGGAGTGTTTTGCTACCCTCATAACATCTGCTAAATCCCGTCCAGCTGAGCTTTTCTGGGTGATGCAAGGGCTGGTCAGTCCAACCTCCCTATGCCTTGGAATAGAGTCCTCTACTGCTTGCTGTCTCATGTTTGTGGATTACTTTGTGGATAAAATCGCTTGTATTCACCATATTAAGATTATCCCAGAGGAACATACTTGAGAGCCGAAGATGCGTCCTCATATTTTGGTAAAATCCAGATCCCCTTCTGACGAGTATCGCTTTAATCTTCCTTATATTGAGTTGATCCCTTGTTGGCATTACGCCATCCTAGTGGTATCAGTTACATCTTTAGAAAATTGAATGAACAGCGGAGTGTCATAGAAGTGTTGTAGATTGAAGACTGTGGTGTCCTTATTGTTTCAGTTGGTGATCTCGTACCTAGAGAGGAGTCTTTTTAGAATCCCACAGGTAGATTTGTTCAGGGAAGAGGAATAGTTACCAATCACAGGCCCTTGTCTAATGGGGGGTGGGGGCGGTGGTGCGTGCAGGTGCGTTCCCACAGACCCTCCACCCATCTCCATGCACGGAGCATCAAGCATTGGCGCCCGTTGCTCCGTGCGTGGGTGATGGGTGGAGCGCAGGAGTGTGCACGCGCACACACACCACCTGTGTTGTTCCAACAGGCACCCACCAATACCTCCTCACTTGCTGAAACGTTTGCATGGGCTCCCCCAATCTGCACACGTGTGTGTCGGGCGGGGGGGGGCGTCCGTGTGAAAACGGCCACAATCTCTTAGTTTCTGCTTTTTGATGTCAGAATTCATTGTTCTCAGGGCATCCATCTCACTTTAAAACCACCCAAGGAGCTAAAATGCCTCTTTGAACTAAGATGAAATGTTTCCTTGTCGTAGAAGCTCCCCAACCAACTAGTTTACAATCTCTGCCAACTTTTCTGGGCCCAGGGAACATGGCAAAAATACATGAAAGGAAACAGAGTTGCTATCTGACATCCATCTGGATTTAGATCTAGCAAGCAGGTACTTGTACAGCCACTCCTAAGTATTCAAGAAATATTCTAGATAAGAATGTCTCTTTATTTGCAAGGAAAGCAGCTGCTGTTCAGTTTCCAATTTCTGTTCTTTTTACTGAATAGTTAGTTTCAGCATACCGATCGAAGCCATGACTCCAAGTCTGGGAATAGAAACTTGTGTGGTTATTGTCTCTTCTGTTTTGCTCCATGACCATATATGACTCCCCAAAAGGTTAGTTGTCCCACTGTAAGTGAAGAGCTGTCGTCACTGAATTATATACCTAGCATTATCAATTTCATGTTGCAAGCATCAACTAAATCTTGGGTTGATTGAGAACCAATTGATCTCCAGATCACTCAAAAACCTAGACGGGGTAGCAGACCTTGCGTGCATCACAGAAACCTGGCTGGACGAGGGGACTAGACCAGTTCTGGCGGACCTTGTGCCGGCCAGGTATGCTGTGCAGCACCAGCCTCACATAGGGGACCGTGGGGGGGAGGTGTAGCTATTACTTTCAGGGAGGATTGGCCAGTTAGGAGATATCCAGTTAGGAGATTCCAGGTGTGGAAATCCTCCATGTGGTGGTTGATTTGGCTGGGGGCAAGCTTGGGGTGTTGCTGGTATACTGGGCCCCTTCCTGTCGGGCGGCATCCCTTGCCGCTCAAGCAGAGCTGGCCTCGGAGGTAGTGTTGAACTCCCTCAGGACCGTGGTCCTTGGGAACTTCAACACTCATGTCAATGCCAGCCTTGTAGGAACGGAGCAGGAGTTCATGGCTGCCATGGCAACCATGGACTTGTTCCAAGTGGTTAACTGCCCGACTCACGTAGGGGTACATACCCGTGACCTGGTCTTCTGTTCTGGCCTTGAGGCGGGTGATCCATTGGTGAGGGATGTGAGCATCGTGCCCTTGTCATGGACGGACCATTATCTCCTACAGGCCAGGCTCTCAGCGCACCCCCTCCAGAAGGGGAATGGACCAGTTAGGTTGGTCCACCCTCGGAGGCTGATGGAATCGCAGCGGTTCCAGGAGGCTCTGAGGGAGTTAACCCTGGACCCTGACGGCCACTCTGTCGATGTGCTGGTACAGCATTGGAACACCTTGCTGGGGGAGGCCATCAACAGTGTGGCTCCGAGACGTCCCCTGCCTCCGTCTCATCACCGCAGAGCCCCTTGGTTTACCGAGGGGCTGCGGTGTATGAAGCTGGTAGGCAGGAGGCTAGAGTGACACTGGCGTCAGACTTGCTCTGACTCTGACCGATTTCTCCATAGGACCCATTTGCAGTCATATGTTGAGGCTGTGAGGACAGCAAAGAAGGAATTCTTTGCTGCCCTCATACCATCTGCAAGGTCGCGTCCAGTGGAGCTGTTCAGGGTGGTGCGGGGGCTGGTCAGTTCGGCCTCCCTCCACCTGGACGGGGACTTGTCCCAGGCCTGCTGTGAGGAGTTTGCCATCTACTTTGTAGACAAGATCGCTCAGATCCAGAGTAACTTCAACACCGGGTTGGATGCAGTAGGTGAGGAGCATGAGGTTATGGAGGCACTGTCTGGTCAATTTTTCTGGAGGGAGTTTCAGGAAGTGACGCTGGCCGATGCGGTGGATGCCCTGGGGTCTGTTCGAGCCACAAGTTGTGAACTAGATCCGTGCCCGTCCTGGCTGGTGAAAGCCTCCAGGGAGACATTGGGGTCGGTTCTGGCAAGGGTGGTTAACACGTCCCTTCGGCAGGGGAAGTTGTCGCCCAGTCTCAAGGAGGCTGTGGTGCGCCCCCTGCTGAAGAAGCCATCGCTGGATGTGGACACACTCGCCAGTTACTGCCCTGTCTCTAATCTTCCCTTTTTAGGGAAGGTTATTCAACGGGCAGTGACTCTGCAGCTCCAGACGCATCTGGACAGTATCGATTTCCTTGACCCTTTTCAGTCTGGGTTCTGCCCTGGCTATGGTACTGGGATGGCGATGGTGGCTTTGGTGGACGATCNGTGGCTAAAGCCGCCTTCCACCAGCTTTATCTAGTACGGCGGCTGCGCCCATACATTTCTGGGCCCGACCTGGCCACTCTTATTCATGCCTTCATCACCTCAAGGCTGGACTACTGCAATGCGCTCTACGCAGAGCTTCCCTTGGTTCTGGTTTGGAGGGTGCAGCTGGTGCAGAATGCAGTGGCCCGTAGTCTCACAGGGACGACGTGGCAGGAGCATATAACAACTGTGCTCCGGACTCGGCACTGGCTGCCTATAGCGTACCGAGCCAGATTTAAGGTGTTGGTGTTGATCTATAAAGCCCTACACGGTCTGGACCCGTCATACCTTGGGGGCCACCTCCCCTTTCGTGCCTCAGGGCCATCCCTGCGGTCTGCCGGGGGCGCCTTCTTGGAGGTCCCCCGTGTTAAACGGGGGGCCACAATGGAGAGGGCTTTCTCAGTGGCCGGACCATGACTTTGGAACTCCCTCCCGGAGGAAGCTCACCTGGCCCCGGGTCTGATGGCATTTCGTCGAGCCTGTAAGACCTGGCTTTTCGCCCAAGCCTTCGGAGGGGAGGGTGGGAGGGAAGGGTAAGTCGGGGTTTTGTGGGGGTGGGGTTTATAGTAAAAGTTGGGGGATTACTCTCTTAATTTTTATCTTGTGATGTTTTTATGAGTTTTATTATTTTATCTGTTGTGAGCTGCCCCGGGATGCTGTGGGCATGAGGGGACGGCCAATAAATGCACAGAAATAAATAAATAAAAATAATATATAATGTTTTAATTTTTATCTAAAATTTTTGCTGACGTGAACATTTACAGAAACAGCAGAAGTTGGGAAGGGAGGTTCATTGTGTGTTATGAGATTCATTAATTGGGTACCTGTGTCAGTAGACCCCAAATCTTATTTTGCCCAAGTACTGTCAAGTAAAAGCATAAAACTTATTATTCTTAGTTCAGTGTTAGAAATGCTGTTGCAACTTTTCCAGCTTTATTTTTTGAGTATTAATTTGCTATAGAGCTACTTCCCTTGTATTTTTGTTACTAATTATGCATTATCTCTTTTTAGTTGTGAACTTCCTAAGAGCTTAGCCCTCCAAAATGACGTCTTTAGCCTGCATGTGATTTCTTCCCATGACCTGGTTTGTTCCTTGAAGTGACCTTGCTTTTTTCTTAATTACAGTTCTTAATGACTGTAGCTTTTTTTTTCCCCCAGAGGAGCTGTGCTGGGGATTGTAAGGAGGTGAAAATAGGGTGGCGGCTGTGGTAGTGAATATTTATAGAAGAACTAATAAGCTCTAACGAGAAAGTGATGGAGCTCTGATGGCTTTCAAAACCTTAAACTAGCATGATCAAAGCCCAAGAAAACATTTTGTGCTGTTTCAGTTAAGTTTTAGTAGTCACTTCTCGCATTTCAGATTTTTAAATTAAAAATAGTTATTTACAATATTAATCACTTTGAAATGTCATTTTTTCAATGTTGCTGTTTGGATTATGATCTCAAATTTATTATGAAATTAAACGCATCAAGAGAAGGGGGTTTTCTTAGTGCATTGGGATTGCACTCCAAAATGTGGGTATATCTTGGGAACCTTAGCAAATCTATAGGAAAGGAAAAATATATTTAAAAACTTAAAACTTGAATTTTCAGTGTAATTCGTTACAGGATAGCCATAGATAGGGTTTTTCAGTTTCTTTTATAAAACAACAAAACATCACTCTCAAAAATTTGGAGACACATTTTAATCATTTTTGAAAACAATTTCTCTCATCTGTCTTTAATTCTGTTGCTTCAAAATTAGGTAGTTTACTAGAGGCACACAAAACATCACTCTCAAAAATTTGGAGACACACTTTAATCATTTTTGAAAACAATTTCTCTCATCTGTCTTTAATTCTGTTGCTTCAAAATTAGGTAGTTTACTAGAGGCACACATTCTGTGGAGAAACCAAGTGTTTTTTACTTGAATGAATTTTTCAGTGCTCACATGAAAAACTCTCCTATCAGGGGGCAAGGGGCGACTTCTGCCTCAGGATTCCTCCCCATTTATTCCTATGGGCAGCTTGCGTACATGCCCCTATGCATGTGTGCCTCTTCATAGCCATTGATCATAAGATGAAGCCACCTACTCCATCTATCCATTATTTGCCAGTTATGAATATTCAGAAATCTCAAGTCAGGTGCAAGGGTGCAAATATGATATTTAAGAGAAATTAAAGTTGGGTTCTTTTATGTAATCCTATTTTAAAGCTGAAGTTATATTTTAAAGTTTTTTCCCACAACCACTTTAAGGACAAGGAACTCAAATGATTTTAAAAATAAATGTGATCGTTTAAAAAACGATTTTTAAAATGAGACCTCCTTATTGAAGGTTTTTCAGTTCTGGGCATGAAGGAATCCTTGAATTATAAGGCTTCTGATAAAATCACAAGTGTTGGCACGCTTTCACCCACCATTTCTAGTCATTACAAATGGAGGAAATGCTGGAAATTTAGTTCTTTTTGAGTGTCAAGAATTTTTCAGTCTCTTTAATGAGGAAAAATGGTTGGTCTTTATTGCTTTTGGTTTCATAGTAGCAGCAATAATTTCAGTTTCAGTTTTGTTTTTATGTATAATCTAAATTATTTAAATTTGTAACTATAGTACTAAAATAGGCTTATTAAGCCTCTCAGGGCTTGTACTGTCTCCAATTAACGATTGATCAGTGCATCTAGGCACACTGCTTATGCTATATAATAAATTAATAATCAAATTCAGTTTTCATTTATTTTCATTTTCATCAATTAACGATTGATCAGTGCATCTAGGCACACTGCTTATGCTATATAATAAATTAATAATCAAATTCAGTTTTCATTCAAATGCACCTTGATAGAGATCATGAGTAAAAACTAAATTCTCTTAGTAAGGAATACAAAATAATTTGGGGATATATAATGTACTGTATAACTGTAAAAAGCAGAAATTAAAATTGAATAAATATTACTCTAATTTCACATATATTATCATACAATATATTATAATCATATAATTACAATAATGTATATTATATATTACTATATGCGATATTATAATATGCAATTGTAGTAATTGCATATTATTAATTATATTAATTTTATATAAATATATAGCATCTCCTTCCTGCCAGCAAAAAGTACTATAAAAACTTATACAAAGGTTATATTTATTTGTAAATAAACTAGAGTTTTAATTGTTAGGCCAAGCAATGAGTTTGCATTTTAACATAAATAAATAATAAAATCTAACACCTTACTTGCAAGGGACAAATTCTGATTACACTGGATAGAACATAACTTTTTCTTTAGGAAAGTGGGGATTTCTAGATCTAGAAATTAATGTTAGTTTCTGTAGACACTGCAGGTTTTAGTAACTATAATTATCTACATATGGCTATGTATGGCTAATCCAGGCTGAGCATTAAAGTTAGTTGTTGAATGCTTACAGCTTTTAGTGTTTCAACTTTTTCTTTACGTTTGCGTTTCTGTCTGCTGACATGAATTTGCTGCACACAAACCTAATTCTGGGGGATGACAGAAGGGAAAGAGTGCTGAAAAGAAAAGCACCCCTCCCCCCCCCCCCCCCAATTGGTGTCAGCATAATTCTGAAAGTTTGTATGGGCAGCAACTTTTAACACGTTGACTCTTTAGACTATGGATTTTAATTAGTTCTGACCGACACTGCTGTTCTGAATAAATGTGGGTCTTATGAAACTGGATCTTAATACAGAATTGAAAAAGTTTTGTGCTTTTAATATTGGCTTAACAATTGAAAAAATTAGTGACTTTACAAAAAATGTAATTGGAAAAATCCTGGGAGAAATCGGTTCTATAGCAGGATAGAAATGGATTTGTAATCTTGCATTGAGTTCCCATGTAGGTAGTAGAAATTAATTTCTGTTTTCAACAATGACACATGGCATCCATGGTTAGGTTGATAAAGTGTAATGACAAACCCTCACTTCATGATCTTGTTGACTGACTGAAAACAAAGAGGTACAAAATGTTTATAATACTGTGGTATTTGCTTTTCCTCCTAATATTTTATTAATTATATATTTAAAATCAATTATCTGGTTTTTTTGCAGTTTAAAAAATTTCTTTATTGATTTCATCTTATTTTGTTCTGTAATTTTTATGGTAAGCTGCATAAAAATGGACAGCACCATTATTATTTTTATTTTTGCTCCTTAGACCTTAAAAATCTGCTAAAGTATCTGTATGCTAACACTGCGCTTTAGGAGCACAGAAATATTTTCTGTTTTCAAAACGTGTTCTTCACTATGGCTACCAAAAAGATGCTTTTTCTTTGTTTGCTTTCTTCATTAAGTGTGTATGAAATGGATTGCTTCACTTATTACACCTCCATCTCCACATGAAAGGTCTATCTAGAACTGACAACAGGTAGCCATTTAAAAAAATTTTTAACTTCCCTTGAATACCACGAGATCACATCTGTACTTCCTGGAAATGATTTTCCAGAAGCGTGTCTTAATCTTGGGATTTCAAATTCCTTGGTTAAATAGGGACTCTTGCACCAAAGAGATGCATATTAATGTAAAAAATGTACCCTGGGATAACTGCAGATTGCAAAGACACCATGATAAATCAAACATGGATACTTAATGCTAACATTGCCTTACGTGGGAACTTGCCCTAAGTAGGACAACATAAATATAGTTGATTTATGTGCATAGGTTTGGTTTATGGCACAGGTGGAGGTTGTTTTTTTTTAAAGTGTACAAACTAGAGATGTGAAGGCCCGGAAAAATTCGGGGGGGAAATTTTTTCACGTTTTTTCCCCAAGGCCTTCTTTGTTTTTTCTGAAAAATTGAAAATATTTGGAAAAAATAAAAAAACCTCATGAAATATGTTTTTGAATGATGAATAAAATGTTTAAGAAAAAGTGTTCTTGTATTGCTACCCTTTACTCCCCCCCAAAATGTGTAGATGGTTTCTTCTATTTTCCACTTTAATTTTTGCCTGCTTCTCATATACTGGCAAAACCTAAGAGATGCTAGAGTTCAGCAGCTTGGTAGCTCCATTTGTAACAAAAATGAAAAACATTTAAAAGTAAAAACTAGTAAATTTGTCATTATTGTCTGAATAAACTATACTTTGACATTTAATAAATATACCAAACATGATCATTTCATGAGCAAACAAAGTTATACACAATATATTTTATGTTCTTAAAGTAGCAAAGTGAATTTAGATCTGTAAAGGGTGCTAAGATAATACGTTTTGCATATATTTCAATTTTTTCCAAAATTTTCGTGTTTTTCCGGGGGGGGAAATGGTTTTTTTTCCATGGCTTCAAAATATCTGGAAATTTTACATCTCTAGTAGAAACATAAAGTATGTTCATGATGAAAGTGCTGCAGTTGGAGTAATAAAGATTTATAACGTATTAGAATGAGACTGTTGTGCCTGATTGCATGATAATTTTGCAAAGGTAGAAATTCTGCACAACTGTCCCATTTAAGTAAATGACTTGTAAAATATAGTCTTTCACCTAAGCCACTATGATTGAAATATCTATATTAAGTTTAACAAATCTTTCAGTTTGCTGTGTTCCTTTTGCTTGGGGAAGTTTTGTAGCTTTTGTTATTGGAAAGCACGGTTATTCAGAATCTCTGGTTTGATAAATAGGCAGAAAAACAAGGCAAGAATTTCCCTGCCTTCTATTCCCAATAGCCCTTGAATTTTGATCAAGTTCTAGGAGTTGTTGAGATCTGCACTAAAGAAGGTTGAATGCGTATAGTCCATCCATCCATGGTGTATTATTATTATTTATTATAAACATTTATATAGCGCCGGTCATGTACCTGGCGCTGTAAAGAACATAGTTTGGTTACGATCAGGTTGGTTGCAGCAGTCTGCAGAGGAGGGCAGACAGTAAGTATATGGGGAACGACTAGCAGGCATTGGGAAAGGTGGCGAGGAAAAAGTGGGTCTTGAGGAGGGATTTGAAGGAGCGGAGGGAGGGGGCAAGGCGGATGTGGGTAGGGAGGGAGTTCCAGGCATGGGGGGCAGCGAGGGAGAAGGGTCGAAGG